>JBBPDH010118723.1:0-19876 GCA_037974565.1 Clupeocharax schoutedeni | reverse complement strand
CACACACACATGCACACACACATACATCACACACACATGAACGCACGCACACACACACACACACACACACACAAACACACGCACACACACACACATACACACTCACACACATACATCACACACACCCACACACACACACCCACACACACACACAAACACACACACACACACACATACATCACACACACACACACACACACACACACACACACACACACACAATATACTCCAAGTGAATAATTTAATGACCCTCACCTCAAAATTTGAAACACAATGGGCCGGTTTCCCAGACAGGGATTAAGCCTAGTCCTAGATTATGTAGTGCTGGGAATAGAGATTTTTTTTCATTTGAAAAGGAAAGGGTAGTCCAAGACTAGGCTTAATCCCTGTCTGGGAAACCGGCCCGATAAGTCTAGATGAGATTCCTTAACAATGTGAAACCGTTTGATGTTTGTTAGCTATATTGACCTAGTATCACCTCTGTGTTTGAAGTAAGGAGAAAAAATGATGTAAATATTATTAATCACATAATACAACTATACTTTAAAGATTTGTGTGACCCAGTAATGTGAAGGTTGTTATTTTGAGATTGAGGGCCGAGATTAGATGAGTAGTTTTCTAAGGTAAATGCTAAGTTCAAGTGAACGTATCAGTTTTCTGCCCCCAGGTCTGTCGCAGCTGTTGACACTGGAGCTGGAGGATAATCGTTTTCATGATGGAAACGTTTCTCCCCTGGCTTTCAGAAACCTGGGGAAGCTGATCTACCTCAGGCTGGATGATAACAACTTCAGAGCAATTCCTTCTGGCCTACCGGCCTCACTGCAGGTCAGTAGTAACTAAAGAGAAAATGTGAAGTGTGATTGTGTGATTGCTATAAAACCAGTGTTTGGAGGCACCCACACTTTGGTTTGATGGGCAAAGAAAAGTTTGGGAATTTGCTGGCTCTTACCAAGCCATTTATGGGTGAGGGCCGCTCAACATGTGGCAGCGTTCACGGGCTGATTTATTTGTAACTAAAACACAACAAACAGTGACACACATCTTTTTTCATAACTAACTTGAGCTTTAGTGTCTCAAAGTCTGTTTATAAGTCTGCTGTGTGTTTTCCTGTCCCCTTACCATGACATCACAGACTCTTTCTCCAACACACATTCTCTATCTCTCCCCATATATTTCAGTAGGGACTTGACCACAAAACTCAATTTTCAAAAGCTACCAATACTCAGCCCCTGATCATGTGATCGATTAGTTGTGTGCGCAGTGAAGGGGATATTAACAGACGTTTTGATGTTGGAACCATGCCCATATTTCAATAACTGTTAGAGCTATAAAAAGATGCATTCATACTATTAATAAAAATTAGAACAGTAGTGTAATTGCTGACACAATCACACTAATAATGCTGCATTTTTGTACAAGATTACATTATTAGATCTGTGATTGATCAGATACACGGTTTAACTTACATTTATTTCAGATAAATACGGAACGTAAACCAAACTAATCCATGAGCGGAAGAGAAGTGAGCTCTATGACGAAAATGTAAAAGAAAATTGCTAGAACTTCAACATTGTGTCTACGACCTCAGCACAACTGTGCCAGTATTGCACGGTATTGCGATGCCGTGATATATACTGGTGTGTTGCGATCGTGGATACAAATGGAGTACAGGGAAAATTTGCAAAATTTTTTTTTCACCATCATAACTGATTGTGCTCTTATCATGAAATTAACCAGTTTTACTCTGTCATTCACTTCAAACTTACTCGGTAACAACTCATCATATAGTTACTAAATCATTCATAGCATCTAGTGAACAGTTTTACTTAATAATTGTAACTTGTAACTAACAATGAATAGCAATTACTGAATAATGCATGGTAAATACTGAATCATCTATAGCAGTTACTGAATCGGTTAGAGCAGATACTAAACAGAGCTGATTTTGATTCATTTGTAGTGCTTACAGGATATCCATATACTTATATTATTAATATATTTATCATATTATATCTATACATTTTCTCCCATTTCGATGTATTCATTTATTATTAGTTCATCACTGAAAAATACTTTGGGGACATACATCTGATAACAGTATTTCTGACATCCACAAGATGGCACAGTGTCTTGTTCTTTTCTTGTGTTACGGTGGAGGGCTATTTGAAACGGAACATTTTGTTTTTCTTCTTTTCCTTCTTCTCTTCCCCACCCTGTGTGTGTTTGTGTGTAGGAGCTGCAACTGTCTGATAACCGGATTGAGGCTGTACATGCTGGACTCCTCAATAAGACCGTAAATCTAAGAGTGTTGAACCTCAGCCATAATAAAATCAGAGAGGACCGCATCGCACCCAGAGCGTGGATATATTTACGGTTAGTTTCCTCCTGGTTGCTGTTTTTAAAGGGAAAAAAAACAATAAAATAAATAAACAAACAGACAAACAGACAGGCCCTGTTTACAATTCACATTAACATCCACCTCAAGTGGTCTAAAAACCAGCTAGAAGTTGCCAGCCAGGTATTTGGCCTGAATGCTTCTCCAGTGACGACTTAGAAGAGAAACAAGGCCACTTATAGTTCCCAGCATCTTTGTACACGTTTTTAGACAAAAGTCCCAGAAGTTATTTATTACAGGTTGTCACAAATACCTAGAATAAATTGAATGCTATTGTCAGACATAAACAAATGGCAGAGGGAGCTGTGAAAGTGGCCTTCACTGTTGTGGCATGGACACTACAAATGTTATGTGGTGATGTGCGCCCCTGACGGAATGTGGTTTGAGTGGTCACCTGAATTTAAAGGGGGCATTTGGCTGAAGCCCTTATCAGAGCAACTTACAGTCATTAGTCATGAGGACAGTAGCCCTGGGAGCAACTGAGGGTGAAGTGTTTTGCTCAGGGACACAGTGATAGTAAATGGGGGGTTTGAACCTGCGACTTTGTGGTCATCGGGTTCACTAGGCTACTACCACCCACTTGTGTTTTATGAATGACAGTTATGGGCTTAAGTTCAGGATTTCTTTCTGTTACAGCACTGTTTAATAACCCAGACGATTCTCTGCTGTTCCTAAAGCACCACCTAATGGGCAGCAGCAGTAATGCATTATAAGCTTTTATTAGAACTCTCAACGAAGAATAAACATGACACATTACCTGAATGTGAATGTTTATGTGAAATTAAGATTATGTTCTTAAGTAAAAGTTTTCCCATGTTTCAATTAGTAAACTGGAGTCTTTGGACCTGTCCTACAATAAGCTGGTGCACGCCCCATCCTTCCTGCCAGTGGGACTCCGTTATCTCACTCTGCACCACAACCAGATCGAGCGCATCCCTGGGTATGTGTTTGGCCACCTGAAGCCAGGCCTTGAGTCTCTACACCTGTCCTACAACCGACTGCATGAAGATGGGGTCAGTGAGGTGTCTTTCCTGGGCCTTTACCACACACTGACTGAACTGCTGCTGGACCACAACCAGTTCAGAGCCATACCACGTGGTGTAATACAGCTACGGGCCCTACAGCTGCTGCGCCTCAACCACAACTTTATAAGGTTAGTGATCAATATATTTGATTGATTGATTGTGGCACTGGTCACGTGTGCATGTCTGTGGTCTCTGTATAAATATAGTTGTTAATAGAAGGTCCTAGAGTTTGTTAGAGGACATATGTTTGTTAGAGGATAAATGTAGTGGGACACACCTCTTATTTAATGAACACAAGTTCCCCATTACTTCCAGTGAAGGTAGAAGAGGAAGAACCTTTTCTATTCCAGCATTACTGTGACACAGTCCACAAAGCGAAGCTCCATTAAGACATCCAACACTTTTTCATCCAACATCAGTGCTTGACCTCATAAATGCTACACAGGATGAATGGACACTAATTCCAACAGAAACGCTCAAAAGCATCATGAAGTTCGTCAGTCAGTGATCAAACTGAAATTGTTGGTCAGAAAAGCAAATTTACTGCAGATCCATATGGAGAGATCCACCGCTTAGATGGGAGAGTTGCCAGAGGAAATGACCACACCACGCATGATTTAAGACTTTAATTAGTTAAAAAGCTCCACACATAAAGGATCAGGGATGAAAAGAAAACAAAGATTTGTAGATCTGGACTGACGGCGACCCCTGAGTAAGAATGTAAGCTGTTTTGCTTTCTATTCCAACAACATCACTGTGAGTTCCAATGTTGTGTGTAACTTTGTTTATTTTTTCGTTTGTGTGTCTTTGCAGCTCGTTGCCGATGAACTCTCTGTGTGACTCCACAGCTCGTGAGGATTCTCCTCTGCTCTCCGTTCACCTGCAGTATAACCTCATCGACCGCCGCCTGATTCCACACACAGCGTTGTCCTGCATTAGAACATACCACAGCGTCGTACTGCGGCCTCAGAGACACGAACAGATATATGAGTAACACGCACATGCGGATACAGACACACGCACATGCACACACACACACACACACACACACACACACACACACACACACACACACATATATACTTTTGTTTGTAAACACTATATATACTGTTTGACAATTATGTGTGATATTTCAGACATTATTCAAGTTTCAGAAGAGTTTAAGTATTCTTGGTACTGGCACTATCTCTGTCTCTCTCCCTCTCTCTTTCTCTCTTTCCATCTGTCTCTTACTCACTCTCAGGAGTTGACTTTCTCCTGGCAGGGGGCACAACACAATATTCAAGGGCTGCATGAAACACAAATTACGCTATGTGTCAGGAAGTTGCTCTTCCAGGGGTTCTTCTGAAATCTCGTGTATTAATAGGGAGTTTGTCCCGTCCTTGTTGTAGTGACAACTTCTAAGCTTCTGGGAAGCAGCTGGACTTTATTGAAGAAGTCCAAGGTTAAAAAAAACTTGGCCTTCTTCAATAAAAACGAAACCTTGGCCTTGACTTGTTTCGAGTTTGCCAGGAGAAATGTTGGAAATTGGAACATTGCTGTGAGGACCATTGGTGAGGTCAGGTATTTATGTTGGATAATTAGCATCACAAAGACCACCTCAACTCATCCCAAATACGTCCATCCCTCCAGAGATTGTAGTTCCAACGCTGCACAGCCTAATGCTGGGGGAACTGTAGATAGTGGTGCAAAATTCAACACCTATATAAGCAATATTTGCACCTTAAAGAAGCTGAAAGGGCTGTATGTATACTGTAGTGTAGGTTCTGAAAGCCTGTGGCAAATATAAAACATGCCAAAATAGCTGTTATTTGCAGTTTTAATTGTATTTCCCCATTCCAGTATATACCTGTCTACCCCCCGGTCCTCACTAGGCAGGCTATGATGAATTTCACCTTTATATTTTAGTGACATGTCCGGTTCATGCTAATTTTTTAAAACCTGAGTAGATCTCTCCCCCAAGACTGAGTTTCACTTTCGCTTTCATTTTCAGCTTGTTCACGGATGTGTGTGTGTGTGTGTGGGGGGGGTGGGTTTGCGGTGGCGTTAACGTGAACATTCCATGCAATTAACGGCGTTAAAAAAAAAATGTATCACTGCCAACCTCTGGTAAATACCAAGTTCAATTTATTCTGTTCGGTGTACTCTTTCAGATTATTTATAAATTTGAACCTTCTTGAGTAATATCAAAGTACTTTAAAATGATAATACTTTCCTGAAATATGTTTATGAGGAAAGCAATCTTACATTTTTCTCAGTTCCATTTTTGTCATTAGCATTTAGTTCTTTGTCTTCATTCTGTTGTGTTCCTTCAGCTTCTGGGCTTCTTACTCTTACTTTTGGAGCTTAACATTTTTATTTTAAACCAAAAAGAGAAAAACAGTCAACAAATGTTGGTTTCTGTGCTCAGAAATTCTGCATGTTGTAAAAGGTTACACAGTAAATCTATACGTTACCTCAGTATCTAAGTACTTTTTTGAGCTGCAGTTTTTTGAAGGATTCTTCAGTCATCTTATCATCTTGTTGCTGAGTCACATGTATGGATAGTCCGAAATTACAGACTGCTGTTGTCCATAAAACCAAATGATTACACGTTAACATCATAAGAAATGTGTTTTAGCGTCACCATTGCAGCCTGCATACTCCCTCATGCTTATGTGTTTTACTTTAACCCCTTCTAACCATGATCAGGGCCCGGAGTCTTGAAAAACTCTTCCTAGTAGTTTTCTTACATTTATAAACTCAGTTGTAGCAAATGGTGTAGTGGTGTTTAGAAAAGTGGGTGCACTGCCCTTATTTGATATTTATCAAATTAACATCATCATGGTCTTGTTACAGATCTGTTCAGCATGTCACAGCTCTTCTACTTTGCTGAATTGTTTTTACAGCGTCTTTATTTTTTTTCGTCACCTCACCAGCTAACCTCAGAGCTTGATTTTGAAGTCCTAATCATCTTCAGAATCTGACCAAAGGAGCTGTAAATGAGCAAATAATTAAAGGATAGAAGGATACAATTTTACAATGGATCTCAAAACTGAGTTTTTGTTGCTGATACTATCCTCGTTTTTATTTTAGAAAGTCAAATGCTTTGATGTGTTCATTTCAGTCTTGCTCTGCTATCATTTATGTGCAATTTGTATTTGTTTGTTTTACTTACATTGAAGAGCGCTGATGATACAACTACTGATTGGATGGATTTGAAGTCCCTGGTCATGGTCAAAACTACAAAATGTAGCAGATACAGGTGTAATATAAGTTATTATGAGGTTATTAGGAAATTTCCACACCACTACACTAGTGGCTGATTACTGTAGTAAACTTTGCAGTTCCAGTAGCTTCCCAGTCCTGTGTTTTCCTTTACATACATAAAAATCTTTACCTGTAAATGCTGCACAGGCGTACGGGCCAGATATATGTTGTATTCCCTGACATATTCCTGCTGGAACAATATCTTGTACCTTGTACTTTACATTCAAAACTTTTAATAATAATAAAAATATTGTAAAACAAAGGTGTCGTATGAGTCGTTTTGGATCATTCCTATTGATCTATTCAACAGGAGTTTTTAAATAATGTAAGGGGCAAATTCAAATGCCAAAACAGAAATATGAGGTTATTGTTCCAGAAGCAATGGTATGCTTTCATTTGTTTGATTGTGGTCCTTACTTATGTGTGTTTGCTACACTATATGGACAAAAGTATTAGGATACCTGACCATTATACCAACAGGGACATTAATGACCTTGCATTCAAATACATAGATTTTAATATAGAGTTGGTCCCCCTTTCAGCTATAACAGCTTCCACTCTTCTTGTAAGCCTTTCCACAATATTTTGTAGTTTCTGTGAGAATTTGTGCCCATTCAGACTGTAGAGCATTTCTGAGGTTTCTGAGGTGACACACTGATGTTGGAGGAGAAGCACTGGCTCGCAATCTCTGTTACAATCCATCTCAAAGGTGTCAAATGGGGTTGAGGTGAGGGCTCTGTGTGAGCCAGTCAAGGTCTTTTACACTGAACTTTTTCAACCATGTCTTTATGGAGCTTGGTTTGTGCACTGGGACACAGTCATGCTAACAGAAAAGGTTTCTTCCCAAACTGTGTCCACAAAATCGAAAGCATGGTATTGGTCTACTGAAGCCAATACTTGGTCTGTGTCCCATTACTTTTGTCCTTACTGTATATCTCTTTTTATCCACAGGCATAGTATGTTGCACTAAATTATTGATCAGTTACTCTTCAATGGGGTGAATTTGCATTTGCTCTTCATTTGAAACACCTCTGTTTCAAACACAGCATGTGTTCAGGAGAATCTGTTTTGTAATTATTATAGTTTTGTAATTATTATACACAGCAAGCCTCTGAATGCGTTACTAAATTAGGTTAAGCACAATACATTTTCTGCACATTTTCCTGTCCTACTGAAGCCTACATTTAAAAACTCATCATCACTTATGCCTCACAATTTTCGTATTTTGTGTTTTCAGCTTAAAGTTGGCCGGCTGCCTTTGATCCGACACACGGGCTCATTTTTATCTGAAATTACGTAGATAAGCTGTACTGTGTCTGCATTTAAAAAGATGAATGATTTTCCACAGTGAAAATGATACAGCACCTCATTCAAGCCCGTCTTGACCGCAGAGTTGATTATACTGTCCTTGTCCGGTTGTCTATGCCTTTAGACATGGTGCAGTTTAAAGTGAAAAATCTAATTTCCAATTTCATGTGCCCCAGAGTAGTCAGTGTAGGGCAAGTCATATTTGGTGTATGAAGGTTGCTTCTTTAGTTTTGTACTGGAGCTGCGTAGCTACTTAATGGGAGTGTAAACCTCACCAGTTAACAGGACTGCATGTGTATGTCATCACACACTTGGCTCAAACCATGTGGTCAGTAATGTGTAATAGACTCACATATGTGGCTTCTGAGACTGTATGACTCAATGTCTATCTATAAAAATGATCAAAGGGATGTCATTTAGAGTTCTGAGAGATGTCTGAGAATCTAATTTTAGCTTCAGGAAAAGTTAATGTAATGTAGGTTTTGGAAATGGTTATGCTACACTCGTTTCTTTGGATGTGCTACCTCGTTTCCATGGTTACACTATACCATTTCCATGATTCTGCCCCATCTGTTTTCATGGTCATGCCCAATTCATTCAATGGTTACGCCCATTTATATGCCACACCATTTCATTGCTTATGCTACATCACAGTCCTGAACAGTTCCACTTTTGGAGACTGCCCACACCCACACAGTACAGCACCACAGCCACCCGTTCACCCGTGATTATATCAAAATTAAATCCGCACCCGTCCGGGCCCGTTAAAATTCCGGGCAGGACTGGCCTCCCAGGGGTCTGTTTTGCGTGTGGAGTAAGTGGCCGGTTGGCCCTTTTCTGTGTTTTTGGGGAACATGATGGATGTTGTTATGTAATTTTAGAGATTATTTATGGTGAGCTGGGTGTGTTAGTTGTGTTAAATAGTGAACGTGAGCCCTTCTTGCCAGTCACCCTCCTCCAGAGTCTTAGCTCCATTGTTGGAGTTGTGGAATAGTACCTTAACATACCAATGAGGGCGCAGTACTTGAAGTTGAAAGTCTGTTTCGAAGCTGTTAGCTGAGAATAAATAGAGCTTCGGCTTGAAGAACAATCTGTCTTTGCATTTTCTCTCTCAAGCTCGCCATGATATAGTTGTTCTGCTTCCTGCGTTCTTGGATCACAAATTCAGCGGAAGAAAAATCTCTTTCACTGGAGAGTGAACATACTGTAATAATGACAATGCATACATGATAATCAAATACATTGATTTTTTCGCTTATATGTTAATTTAGTAGGGTACAATGCTGTTGATCTGCTACCTGCCTGTAAAATTCCAGAACATCAGTTATGTTACCCATTTCTGTTATTCTACACACTTCTTGGTTATAATCTTCACATTTCCTGGTTGTGCTACATATATTTCCCTGGATGTGTTATCCCATGATTATGCTACAGCTGTTTTCATGGTTATAATCCACGCATTTTGATGGTCATGCCATACCACTTTCCTATTATGCTACTACCCCATTTCCACAATTTTACTATAGCCTATTTCCATGGTTACACCATTTCTAGGATTATTGCCACATAAATAGTTGAGCTGACCTAGCTGTCCTAACTGGCTAACTCTGATACTATGTGGCTGCCATGTGAAATCTGATTTTGGAAATTTGATGTTAGAAATATGAAGCTGTCTTAACATCCATGGTAAGAACTGCTATGTGCACGGGCGTTAGAAACACAGTCCAAAGCAGAATGTAAACGTCTCATGGTAGTTACTGAGTTTAATGTTAGCTGAGATGGAGATGGAGGTGGGCTCCAACTTCGTAGTGGTTTGCCTGCACATCCTAAACCACAAAACTACACCCTAGCACACATCTAAAAAGAGTAGTAGTAGTTATCTTGAAGCCTGACTTTCGTCTGTGTTTAGTCCATGTTTAGTCCGTGTTTATAGATAATAGTGTGCCGTACAGTGTCAGAAACCACACATGCGAGTCTGTTTGAGATTCTCAACACAGTTTGGGGTGAATGTGTGATGATTAAGTTATGCACTTTGCACTGTTATGGAAAAACCAGCTCAGTCCTCTGACCTGTACCTTCAATGCTTGCTACTGCCCCACAGATGCTAAAGTTTTCTGTACCGAAATGAACATGGTGAATGGTGGCAAAGAACTCAAAATAGGCATTTAGGCTACTTACTACTTACACTTATTGATACACTGACAACCCACAACCCAGGGGAAACAGACAGACACCACCCTTAAAGTCATTTGGACAGCGGACAGGGAGTTTGGTTTATTTTGGAAGAGTTCGCCCACGTTTTTTCATCTGTAACTGGTGGACAGGCGGTCAGATGGGCACATCTGGATGAGAAAATAAAGCGTGTGATTACAGCAGAGAGAGAGAGAAAGAGAGAGAGAGAGGGGGAGAGAGAGAGAGCAAGAGAGAGAGAGAGGGACTGTACTCATTATTCTCATGACAGTGCAGCCTCGGCAAAGGCTATTTCAATCCGCAGCAACTTTTCCTCTTTAAGTGGTAATGCAGTGCCACAGAGGAGTTTATTTTCAACTTCACAGCAGCACACTGCGCTCCATCTCTCCCAGATCCACTGTCCTACAGCTGCTTCTCATCGATCCCTTGTTTATATACACTGAATCAGGTCACAAGTGTGCAAACAACATTAAATTTGTGAAAATAAACATGAATTTAACATTTTCAAAAGTTAACAGCAGACCACTCTGGCTTCTGTGCTGTAAGTGATTGTCCATGTTTATCTCCTGTTGATTGTCCTGTAAAATTGCAACTCTAACCACATTCACCTGATTTCTTCATTCAGCTGCTCCTGACTGCATCAACTCACTCGGGTTATGTTGAGTGTGGGTGGAACTGAAAACTGCTCAGTGTAAGACACTGTCACCAATAATGAGTGTGAAGAAGACCTTTCCAGTAGTCTATGTTGGAGTAGGAGCCCAGACCTGCAACACTGGTGGAATACTGCTTAGGAAATATTGGAATAACTGCTTTGGAGAAACAATAAATCTGCTTGTTTTGCTTGTTTTTTTGTTGGTAAAGTGATTTTACCTTTTAAACTGTATGCATATTATTTAAGTCTTAAGACTTCAGGTAAGATTTAGTGCATTTATACAATAGTGCTTTGATTTTTTCATTACTATGTATTATGTAGTATCTACTGTAAACTGATGAGTTCTTGTGAATTATTTACAAACTGCTATTAATAAGTAATTATTCAGTGTCTGAATTATTCTGAATCTACTATAAATTATTCAGTGCTTACTATGAATTATTCAGGATCAGGATCTCTGCATTATGTCTATTATGTCTGTTACAAAACCGTGAATTTTTCCATAGCTACATAATATTAATGTGTAATGTGTGTAGTTATTAGGAGTTGTCTGGAACCACACACAAGACGCTTCATTTATTTTATTTGCCTTTTATCCTGTAACGTATGTTTTTGTTACTATATTGCATTAAGATTTCCAAGAAAGGGGCAGATGTTCCAGCTGGACTGGTTTTAGAATATATTAGGGTCAAAGCTTTTAGTGGTGCCACCCATTTCATTTCTGTGGTGGGACGCAAAAGAGTCTCATTCATTCGGGGATGTTTAATAGGTTACTTGCAAAACATCTGCAAGGCTCAGAGTGACTGACACAGTGACAGCAGCTGCAGCAGCTTTAAAAAAAACTTTCAGTCATGGTCATGATCATAACAGCTGGTGGCCTATGGTTAGGGAGTTACCCCTGCAATTGGAAGGTCTTGGGTTTGAATCCCTGGACTGCTAGTGACACCACTGAGGAGTCCTCGAGTGAGGTATTGTCCCCAAACACTGTATTCCTGGTTGCCAACTGTCTCACCTGGTGAATGGTTTAAACACAGAAGTATTTCACACTATGTCTGCATTCACGAATAACAAATGGCCAATTTCCCTTTTAAAACTGTAATACTTGCCCTCTGAATGAAGTGATCCATGCCACTTTATTACAATTTAGAGGAGTAAAGCGTTCTACACTTACCTGGAGATACCTGCGATCAGGAAGGTGGTTCACCCAGGGTAAGGCTCAGCCATTGCAGCCTAAGATCTAAAGGCTGTGGGTTTGAATCAAAAGACTGCTAGTGACACCACTAAGATACCCTTGAGTAAGGTACCATCCCCCCCAGGCCCGCTCATTTGTGGCAGAACGTTAAATGGGTTAAATGCAGAGAAAGATGTCCACACTATGGTGTGTTCACATGTGACTATAAGGGGACACTTTACTTCAAGACTGAATTCAATTAAACGTTGAGTAAAACATCTAATAATAAGGATTTTAGAAATTCAAAATTAATTTTTAGTTGTGATGTTTGAATCGTTCCATATTGAAAGTGAACAGTAGTAAAATTACATGAGAGAAAAATGCACAAATTCTTAGTGATAATTGAATTTCTATATCCTGTAATATTTTTTCTGCTAGTTTCTGCTTCGCATAAGCATCATAAAATCTTGTTCTAAAATATAATAATACAAATGTATGTGATAATTTTATAAATTATTCTTTTTAAAGTGGCACCTTATAGCCACACCTGAACACACCACAGCGTGAAATTCGTTTTCTGCATTTAGGTGAAGTGGTGGGCTGCCACAAACAAGGGGTGCCCCCAAATTAGCAGCTGCCGGCCGGAAGTGGGATATGAAACGCCACCTCCAGAGGAGACCGCGACCTGCGCAGTGCCTTAGACCTATCGCCCATCCTGTCGCTTTAGAACACTCTGCCATACTGACAATACTACCTCTATTACATTTACCTTCTTTGAAAATCAAGAATATCAGTTAACTATTTCTAAGTATAGGCCCTGGAAAATACTGCAAGCGGAGCATCTGTACTCCCACTTTTGTGGTAAAGTAGGATCTGGGATGTAATACATGCCCTTGTTCTTCAATTTCTGATTTGCAAAAAATATTGCTTTGAGTATTTCATAAGTTATGCATTGTGTTTAATTCTATTAACCTCCATTATGAAGAGCAGTTCACTTTGCAGCAAGATTATGAAATAGGTTCATAATAAACCAGTGCAGAAGAGAAGACTAAGAGAGTAAAAAATGTCATCTTTATATTAACAATCAGTTCTAACCAGCCGTCTCTGTATAATGCAGTCAGCAGTAAATTGAAGTTATCCATGCTGTGTTTGACTAAAGCTCATAACTTAGTATGACCAAACTCTACCTAGGGAAAACCAAAGGCAGCGCCGCCTCATGGGAATTGCTATTTGGAAAGTCAAGTAGGTTTGCTCCAAGTTTGGAATATACAGTATTATAAATACCACTTCTTTATCTGATATAACATTTAGAGCTGACCTCATCAACTGTTTGAGATTTTGAAGCCTGGGAATTCAAGGTACATCAAATGGTCACTCAGTCAGCAGAAATAAAGCACCACTTTTCTACTGCTATGAGATCAGATAAAAAAAACCTGAGCAGCACAAACATAACAAACAGTAAATTGTCAATACACAAACAAGCCAACTCCAAAACTAACTGTGTTGATGCTCGAGGTGTCAGACATGATGCTGAGCTTTGTTTGGTGTTTCCATATCATGCAGCAGCAAAGTTATTTCTGATTAAAAAAAAAAAAAACACTACTGGGGTTTTACAAACGACACACACACAAATGCCAAAAATAACAAAAATGCCCACATTTCTTTTATTTTAGGTCCTAGAAACAAACATAAAAAGCACAAGATCTTTAAACCCAAGAGAACTTTCATAGTATGGTCACCAGCCACAAGTGGGTGGGGGAAATCCACAGAGGTAGGGGGTCTGAGGGGCGACACGCTCAGTTCAAAGTTTGCTGTGTTGAGATGGCAAATACAGTAAACTCTCACTTATACGTGGATCAGCAGTCGTGGTTTCAGTCTCTCGCAGATTTGTAAAATGTAGCAGAATTTATGTTACAAAATTATTACATTATTTTTTTCTTAATAGTTTAGCACTAAAATGCATGATATATTGCCACAAAAAAAGCTGTGACATCCAGGCCACGTCTGCCACTTCCCTTCATCCTCATGCTGGGTTGGTAATGTTGGGGCACAGTGCTTAGCAAGGCAATCAGACGCACCTGAACGGAATGGGCCTCCACTGCTCAGCATCTGATTGCCTTCCTAACTGCCAAACATAAACAGCCCAGCATGAAGATGAAGGGGCAAGGCCTGGAGGTCACACCTTTTTTTAGTGGAAATATCACATTTTTCATGCATTATAGTGCTGAATTATTAAGACAAATATAAATGAATAATTTTATAAAATAAATACAGCTACAATTTACAGCTTTTAGTGGCTATATAAATGTAACGGCGATATTTTTTCATCGCACGATAAGAATCTCGCGCATTAACGCTGTTAACGGCCCAGCACTTATATATATATATATATAAATATATGATGTGGAATGAGTTCACAAAAACATTGTGTGTGAAAAATATGCTTACATGCAAAGTTTTCAAATGTAAACACATTTTGATGTGTGATTGTACTTTCTTTTTTATTTGTTTGTTTTTTTTCATTTGTTTTTTTACTTCCTTCCTTCCTTTCTCATACAGATATAATCTCCCCTTAATTTGACCAATTAAGTGGCCCAAACTAAAGACCTTATTCTAACAGTTTAAACTACTGATAAATGGTTATGGGTAATTAGGTACGAATAATTAGGCAAAATGGATTTTGGTTTGGCAAAATCAATAATTATGTAAAACAGAGAAATATGGGATTTAGTGACTACTGTGAAAATGAACTCTCTACGATGCTTCTCTCTGCATCCCACCCTTTTTTCCGTCCGTGTTCTCTCTCTCTCTCTCTCTCTCTCTCTCTCTCTCTTTCACACACACACACACACACACACACACACACACACACACACACAATGGTTTAGTAACAGTGGGAGGGAAGTGTGTGCGAGTGAAAATGGGCAGTTTTAGTTCAGAAATGCCCTTTTCCCTGTCCCGTGGTGTTGGGTTGCAGGTGCTGCTTCACATGCTGGCAGGACAGTCACCCAAAACGATGAGAAAACAGTAGAGCTTGCACATCAGCTGGAGCAATCAGAAGAAATCTCACACACACACACATCCCTAAATCACTGGTGTAGTCCACATCAGGTAAGGATATTTTCATTTAATGTATTTATTATCAAAAGGTAAACAACAAATATTTAGCTGCTATAGTGCTTGGTTTCCAGATCCTATTTCATCTAAAGCTCATTTTAATTTAGTGATGGACCTTTTTAAAATGTAGACCTTAAGAATATTTCATAGATTTGACTCTGAACTCTCTGTTCAGTTTCATTGTTGATGATGTAGGGACTCACATCCTTCAGCCTGAGTGTTTTGAGACGATTTGTATTGACGTCCTTGTAATACAAACATAAATCCTTTTTGACAAGAAGAATCCGCACATGTGGAATGAGTTCTTTCTCAGACTAAATAATCTTTCACTAAAGTCTGTAATTTGTGGCACATTACACCACTTACGAGAGACTGGGGTACTATTTAAAGTATGTGTTTATTATTGTTTAGTGTGGGGCTGTTTATTAGGATGTTCCTGCTGTGGGCAGTGCAGGCTATTTTTTGGAGCTTGTAAGGATTTTGGGTGAACAGAATGGTCGGAAACTCTGGAGCTACTGAACTCTACTGAACCTCAGAGTCCAATAATCAGAACAATTTCTTTTATCGTTTCTTTCTTAGGTTTTCTTTTCTTTTATTTCCTCATTTACTTAATTGATCTTTTTTGCTTATATGTATTTCCTTTCTTTCCTCCTTTTTTTCCTTTCTTACTTTCTTTACTTAAATTGCTTGTTTGTTTGTTTCTTTCCTTTCATTCTTTTGTTCTTTATTTCTTTTGGTTGGTTGTTTATCTTTGTTTGTTTGTTTGTTTCTTTCCTTTCTTTTATTTGTTTGTTTTCCTTTCTTTTTTAATTCTTTACTTTTTTTATACTTTCCTTCCTCCCTTCTTTCTTTTTTCTCTTTATTTAAGGACTGCAGTTATATGAAAACAAAGCAAATACTTCAGTGGGTTTGGGTTTGAGCTGCTTTGAGCAGGCTACAGTGGAGGAAAATTAAATAAGAGAAACATTATAGTTTTGTTTCACAGGGCAGTCTCTTTAATGGAAGGGTTTACAGGAGTGAACACCTGCCACTGCTTTATACCGTTTATGATCTGCTCTGCTCGTCAAACGTTTGGACCACTGCCCTCTATTTAAAGTAATGCGTACAGTTTCTTCTGATTTATGGTAATTACACATCCATAAAGATTTATTTAGCAAAAAGCTTTTGTGTATATAATACATTTGCACAATGTATCACAATCTTTTTAAAGCTTTTATGTTAAAACTCTTTTGACCCAAAGGTGCTGTAATCTGTAATCAGTCTAAATAATAATCTAAATATACCTAATTAAATATGGTAAGTTACAAATTAACAAAGAAAAGATGATCAATGATATACGTATATTTAAAAAAAACACTTTGAAAAGACAAAAGACCATTAAGCTTTGGTAGCGTGTGATCACATCTTTTATTTTGATTTAGTTTTTTTAATGGTGAATGTTTTGTGTGTTAAAATAGCTGGTTGGGAGCGAATCTAAATCAGTAAAATGAAAACCCAACCGGAGGAGAAGCAAGTGGTGTGGGTTTAATTGCCATTCTGTGGCTGAGCAAGAGGGAGTATGTAGCGGAATGGGGGGATGGAGATAGAGAGAAAGTAGGAGAGAGCAGTGACAGAGAGGAGAAAGAAAGAAAGAAAGATGGTGAAGATTGAGAAAGAAGGAGCACAAGAATGAGAGGGAAGAAAAGAAAGAGAGAGAGAGAGAGTTAAACTCTATCCAACACGTGGCACAGGCTGATATAGCTGAAGCTGTTGACCAAGCATGAATGAGTATATCAGTGTGTTAGTATGCAGTACTCTCTCTCTCTCTCTCTCTCTCTCTCTCTCAGACACACACAAACACTTTAATTATGTCATTATTTGATCTTGTGCCCTTACAAACACTAAACTGTCCACTGGTTATTTTATGTCCAGTGCATATTTCAGCTTGAAGCTAAAATAATGTGCATGTAAAGTTCTAGTTTATATAACGTATGTTCGTATGGAGGTGGCTCAGTTGGTAGCATACTTGCCTCCAGACCAAGAGGTCATGGGTTTGAATCCTGCCTTCAGCAAACCACCACTGGGTCCCTGAGCAAGACCCGTAACCCCAAGTTGCTCCAGGGAGACTGTGCCCTATAGGTAGGGAATGGAATTCGCTTTGGATAAAAGAGTCTGCTAAATGCCGTGAATGAATATATGTTTTATACTAAGAATGTGGTCATTTTTTATGGACGTTACATGCTTTATATAAACTTTATATTCTTTTTATTCAATTTACATAGAGTCTTCAAAGGATGTGTGAAAGTACTGTGCAAGAAGAAAACTGCATAAACTTTTTGTTTTAGTCTATAAAATCACCATATTATTAACATAAATATGAACATAGCACATAAAGCTTATAAGCATAAACATAAACATTCAAATAACACCAAGATCCTTAGACTCTCCATTGCCAAGAGGGCCCAGCAGTGTCTCTACTTCCTGCAGAAACTGTGAAGAGAGCACCCCTTCACCCCTAGTCCTCACCACATCTCACAGAGGGATTATAGAGAATATTCCCTGTAGCTGCTTTGGTTTGTTTTGTTACTTTTTGGACCACAAGACCCTGCAAAGGATTGTGACAACAGCTAAGAAGATCATCAGGGTCTCTTTCCCCTCTGTCAAGAACATTTACGTCACAAGGGGCCTCCGCAAAGCCACCACCATTGTGGATGACCTTAAACACCCCTCACCCAGCCTCTTGTCCCTCCTCCTGTATGTCAAAAGTTTCCATAGCATATGGGCCTCTACTGCCAATATTGGGAAACAGTTTCTTCCCTCATGCCATCAGTCAAAACTGCGAAACAAACTGTGCATCACACATGCACACATACACCACTGAGTCTTTGCATTCATGTTCATTTTTGCACACTAAATGACTCTGCTGTTTAAATACAGTATGTCATAACAATATATTCACTCTTGTACTATTACTGCTCCTATATGGCACTGTATGTTCTATCGTCCTGTAAAGCATTAGCTCTTTATTTAGTCATGTCTACTCAGCAATGTAGTCTTGTGGCGTTCTCACTTCGTTGTTTGGGTTGCACCATGGTTCTATAGGAAGTTAGTTTAATTTCACTTTATTTCATTTCACAATAAACACCTACTTGACTTGACTTAAACATGCTTCTACAATTGCTTACTACCAAGTTAATAGTATACCAAAAATAATGCAAAGCCATTTTATATTTTATAGTATGTACGGTAAACCCCTGCTTAGTTGCGGTTCAGCAGTCGTGGCTTCAGTCTCTCGCGGATTCTTTCAGAGAACTGAATTCATAATTGTTAATGGAAACCCCCACACTGTCATGGAAACCGTAGATATCCTATGCATTTTTTTTTTTTTGTATTTATGATGTTCGGACCTTGTCTGCCATGCCCTCTCGTCCTCGTGCTGGATGTCTATGTTTGGGCGTGGCGGTAAGCAAGGCACGCAGCTCAGTGCCCTAACATAAACAACCCAGCAGAGGACTAAGGGACATGGCGGACGAGGCCCGGAGGTCACAGTCACCTGTGCTCAGAGGTGGGAGGTTTGAAAATAGCATGAAATTAAGCTCATAAACCACATTTTTCATGACTTTTTACCCAGCTTGCTATGGTTATAGAGCTGACTATACAGCAACATATATTGAGAGCTGACTAACTGTGTCCTATACTGTATATATTGTATCGTCCTGTAAATTATTAACTATATGACACTGTATGTATAGCTAATCATTTACAGGACGATGGATTTTTTCTAGAAATTAATGTGTTAATAGAAGGAACTTACACAAACATTATATCTGTTACATGCATCAGTAGTTTATGAATAATGCAGACAAAATCCTACTCTTTATAAAAAACACCTAAACCTTGTTAAATGTTTGTATGGGAGTATGAGAAAATTCTACTTGAACAGTGACATTTTACCCAATGGAATCAGCTCTTCATCTTCTACAAACATCTTACTCTAGATGCTGGAAGATTGCAATGAGGATCTGATATTTTTCAGTCACAAGAGCATTAAGTGAAGTCAGTTTAGTGAAGGTACTGGATGGAGCTCCAAATCTCCAGAAAACACAGCTGGTGGGCTTTGTGCTCTTTTAGCCAATGCTTCCCATTAGTCATGGAGAAATTGGAACACTTTGAACATATAGTGAATACATTTCAATGTCTCTAAATAAAATCAGCACACATATTCTAACTATTGAACTACTGTGAGACTTGAAATGTGTCTGAAATATCAGCTATAATTGTCAAACACAGTATCAGAATTTTTTAAACAACTGTATTTCTTAAAGAGGTTTGAGTGTGTGTGTGTGTGTGTGTGTGTGTGTGTGTGTGTGTGTGTGTGGTTCTACACCCTTGCTTGGCCACCAGAAAAATCTACTTTTGCACAATTACAGCCAAAGGTGAAAAATCCTCACCACTTATCACTGCAGGTTTTGGAAAAGTGTGTGATCTCCATGGTGTGTGTAAAACAGACCGTTTTAGGAATACACACACACACAGATGTTCTGGGCACGTCTCATCCAAACACACCTCCAGGCCAAGTCTGGGTTGATTCAGGAGTTCAAAGAAATGACACTATACAAATTGTGCTCCTGGTGAATGCCAGTGAGGCCATAGAGCAATGGACGTTTATCACAAAGTGGTTAGGGCAGTTGGGTGGCCAAGTGGTTAGGGCAGTTGGGTGGCCTAGTGGTTAGGGCATCCGCCCTGCGACCAGAAAGTCCGGGTTCGATCCCCAAGACCACTAGGCACCA
>JBBPDH010118618.1:2105-19876 GCA_037974565.1 Clupeocharax schoutedeni | reverse complement strand
TATGACAAATGGTCACTTTCACTTTTCACTTTCACTAATTCATCCCAAAGGTGTTCTATCGGGTTGAGGTCAGGATTCTTCCACACCAAACTCGCTCATCCATGTCTTTATGGACCTTTCTTTATGAACTGGTGCACAGTCTTATTGGAACAGGAAGTGGCCAGATTCGCCCATCAGATTGAAGGAGAAGCGTGATTCATCACTCCAAAGAACGCTCCTCCACTGCTCTAGAGTCCAGTGGTGGTGTGATTTACACCACTGCAATCAATGCTTTTCATTGCTCTTGGTGATGTATGGCTTGGATGCAGCAGCTTGGCCATGGAAACCCATTCTAGCCTGTTCTTGAGCTAATCTGAAGGTCATGAAGTTTGGAGGTCTGTAGCAATTGACTCTGCAGAAAGTCAGCGACCTCTGAGCACTATGCGCCTCAGCATCCGCTCAGCATACTCAATCAGTTTACGTGGCCTACCACTTTGTGGCTGAGTTGCTGTTGTTGCAAATTAAGGAATAATTTGGATGATTTCTGCACCTGTCAAATGGTATTTGATGAAGTGTAGCTGTTCCATTGTGTAATAGAGCCAATGTTATAAAAGTGAATCTACATTGTTTATAAATATAGAGGTACAATGTGAATAATGGGTATATTTCTACATATCTAGTAATTAAAAAGAATAATTAACAATTTGGTTATTGGTTAATCACACATTATTCATGGTGATTACTGAATATTGTTTTGATGGCTAATGTGCAAATTCATAGTGGTTACAAGACAAATAGCAGACTTCGAATATTTCATAGCAGTTACTGTATAATTCACAGTGGTCTCTCAATATTCACAGTGGTTACTGTAAAATACATAATGGATACAGAATACTAATAGTAGACACTAAATAATTAGTAATGATTGCTTAATAATATAAAGTAGATACTGAATAATTTACAGCGGTGACTAGAAAACTTGCTATGGTTCCAAAATAATTCATTGTATTTACAAAATAAATTGACAGTAAGCACAGAAATGACTCATACAATCACAATAATCTGCTACATATTGGTACAGTGAGCATTAAGTGAAGTGAAGTGAAAGTGATTATTCAGTCATACGTGAAAACACCACTGCACACAGATTGAACAGCACGAAATTCAACCTCTGCATTTAACCCATTCATCAAGTGAAGTAGGGGGCAGCCATGAACACAGGGGCGCAGTGTGAGGTACCTTGCTCAGGGTACCTCAGAGGTGCCTAGCAGTCACGGGAATCGAACCTGGACATTGCAGGGCGAAAGCACTAGGCTACCGGCTCTCTGTTACACTCTCTGTAACAACTGCAGCATGACCCTGTGATGCCAAAGCCAAAACCAAAACCCTGCTTTAGGGATGACCTCTAACCTCTTGGAGCTGGAGGGAGCCTGGATGTCCTCTTCCAGAAGCTTCTCATCTGCAGGGTCCAGGATAACTGAATGAAGAAAAACACAGAACCACGTTACAGCTAAATCATGCTCAAAACTCGAAGTAGACAAAAGTTACTGAAAGTTCACACCTTACTGCTTGGGTCTGTGCAGCATATATTAAGTATGTATTACCTACGGGATTATATTCAGTGTGTATTGAGTATGTACGTATTGCTGAGGTTTATGCTGTATGTATTAAGCATGTATTACTGGCGGGGGATATATGTAGTGCGTTTTGAGTATGTAAATATTGCTGAGGTCTATGTGATTTGTGTTATGTATGTATGCATTGTTGTGGTCTACACAGTACATTTTACATAGGCATTTATTATTAGGGTCTATGGAGTATGTATTAAGTATGTACTTACTGTTATGGTCAATGTGGTATGTATTAATCTACTAATTTTGGAGTCAATACAGTATTAAGTATCTGCTTACTGTTGCAATCTATGCAGGGTGTAGTAAGTACGTATTTACTTCTGGGGCCTGTACAGTACATATTAAGAATGGACTTGCTGTTGAGGTCTACACAATACCAATATAGTGTTTATGTATTATGTACTAAGTATTAGTTACTCTTGGGGTCTATTTGTTATGTATCGGGTACTTACTGTTAGATCTATTTATTCAGTATGTATTTTTATGTACTAGCTATGCAGTAGGTGTAGATTATGCACATACTCTTGGATTCTACACTGTGTGTGTTAATTATACACTTACTGTTGGGGTCTATGCGGTACGTGTCTGGGTTGATGAGGTCAATAGTAACCCCCAGATCTGGCTCTGTAAGCAGTTCATGCTTATGCTGTTTCTCCAGTGACGTGGCCTTATACTGCACAAACCTGCATGAGAAAAAAAACAGTACTGAAATGCTTAAATAAAAATTGCCACACTGTGTGGAAGAAAAGCCAGGGACTTAAGTTATGCATTCAGCCTATCAATCATCACTGCATTCTGTAATCATGGCAGTATAGCAAAATAAAATACAACCCACAAAATTGACGATTAAGAGAACTGATAATGCCAATTCATGAAAACTAGGGCTGATTGGGTACAAAACTAAAGACCACTCCATTAATTGTATAAAAGGGTGCCAACTCCACTAATGTTTTGCCAATTTTGATAATGTGCACTAAACCACATCTAAACAACTTTATTAAGTCTGCTCCACCTTAATAAAAAGCTTAAAGAAGATGCACTTTTAAGGAAGAGGTTTGGAGTGACTTTTGCTTGACTACTGATTTTTAGTGTTAATACATTAGTCTTGCAGATCCAATTCAGAACTAAACAAATAAAATTTGGACTTTAAACACATCTCGTCTGACTGTCGAAAACTGAATCTGAATCATTTCTGCCATACCTGTGCTGGTCAAAAGGGTACGTGATGAACTTTGGGTCAAATGGAATATCAGGAAGGCTGTTGCAATATTTCACACGGCACACAACGCCAGACCTTAAGAAAAGAAGAACAGCACAAACTACATTAAATCTTCTACTGTTTAAAAGTGGTTAATATTTCAGTGCTGATACTGTCTACTGATGCTAAATATTGAGATAGACCATGAACACAGTACCTTTCAGGTATTGCTCTGTGTGAAGAAGTCCTGCTGAAAACACACACACACACACACAATGAATACACATGCAAAAAATAATGTTTTTTTTTATATTAGTCATTTTATAGTATAAATTCTCATTTCATCTTATACTTTATACCCATTTTCTTTTTTCATTTAGTTTCTTTTTAGATAAACCACTCCTTTTGCACTTTAAGCAGAATATCGTGGATGAAGAAACAAAGCTATTATTACTTTCCATTAGTTAAAAAGTCCCAGAATTAAATCTATTACATCTATATTAAGAATTACATGTAAGGGTATTGCATGTGGTGTTAAATTAATACACAAACATGAATAATAATATAAACATGAATATAATATATACATTAATATAATATCAGTATATTACTTAACCACAAGGAAAGTGAGCACTATTGTGTTTCAACAGACTTCTTTATATGAAACACTGTTGTGTTTCAAGTAACTGGAGACAAACTTCATTCTGGGACTTTAAGCTACAAACATCAAGTCTGGAAGCTGAATTTCAACTTCTTTGAAGGCTGAGAGGGTTATTTAAGAACCTAAGAGTGGACTACTGATACTGGACCTCTAATGTTAGGATTTGGCATTAGTCATCACCACCACACATACCACATACTCTACAATGAAAAATAAAACCATTCAATTTTACACCAAATATATGACATGCTTTAATGTCAAAACAAAGCCTGATAGTTGAAGGAGAGTTTATTAAGTAACTACGATTTGTATTAATTGAACTGCTGTTGTGTATTAGCATTAGCCACACACCATCACACGCACTAAACTTACAAGCAAATTATTTAATCGTACACCAAATATATGAACAAGTACGGTTTATTTTACAAATCTATATGTTTTAAGGTCAGAACATCAAACCTGGAAGCTAAATTTCAACCACTCTGAAGGTTGTTTTATTTTAGTAACTAGCATTAGCCGCCATAGTGGCATATAATTCCTAATTGACAACATTAAGTCGAAATATTCACCAAATTACACCAAATATATGAATCACTACGGTTCGATTGAAATATATGCGTGCAAAGACGCTTTATTAACTACACCGTGTTTCTATAAACGTGTGTTTTTGGGTGAATTCTCATTGGCGATGTTCTGCTCTCTGCTAGCTCCTCACCTGTGTCCGTCCTCCCGCTGTGCCTGGGTCTGAATCGTCGGTGCCATTGCAGCCAAAAAAAATATTTTCTTTTAATTTTTTTAGTAAAAACAAGTCTTCCTCGGTGTCCAGATAAAGCCTAATAAAAACGAAATATAGTTCTGTTCGTGTCTGTTTAGGGCTCTTCTGCAGCATACGCTCATGCAGGACCCCTCCTCCTAACTGTAGGTGGCCCCTGAGGTACAGAAACACATGCCTGAATCCTAAAAAAATTATACTTTTTACTGGAGTTTGTATGATATTTTTTAAAAAATATTTTTGTAGGGATATTTATGTATGTATATATATCAAATTATATTTTATTGGGAGGCCTGATCAATACACCAACAGGGACCTTACTCACATTGCATTCAAGTAAGAGAGCTGATCAGCCTTTGAAGTTACACGTTTCTTAGAAGAGTATCCACAAGATTTTTTTTTATGAATGTGTGGCTTTAGAACGTCCATTAGGTCAGTGCATAAAGCAAGCTCCATAAAGACATGGCTGGATGAGTTTGGTGTGGAGCAGCGTGTGGGGATATGGGGACGGTACAAGGTACTCAGGGTACATCAGAGGTGCCTAGCAGTCTTGGGAACAGAACCCACGTCTTCCTTATCGCAGGGGGAATGCCCCAACCACTAAGCTACCAGTTGCCCCACTTCTCATATTAAAGTGGAATTCCACTTTTAGAAATTTCCCCACAATTCAGTGATATGATTTAAACAGTAATTCAGAGTGTTTAAATCATATCACCCTCACTAAATAACATAAACGTAACACACAAATGGGACTGTTGCACAACACACTTAATATTGTCTACCTCATGCTAAATTTGCACTAGTACAATTTGCACAATTCTGTCTTGTCTTGTCTAATATTCCTGGCAATAACTTGAAACTCACATTCTCCTTGAACCAGTTGCATACATTGTCTTTTGTCCTGTCTTTGTTTATTGTACAATAGTTAGTAAAATAGAAACTTTAATTTAGATGAGTATTTATGGGTAAGGACTAGCTTTATATTTATGGGTAATTATTGTGCCTAGTTTTTATATTCTTATATTTATATTTACTTCTTAGACAGAAAGCACCATGGGGTGAAACAGAATTTCGATACCCTGTATACTGTGTATATTGTGGAATTAACAATAAATCACACTTTTGAAGAGTGTTTGGCATGAAATGGTTCATTATAGAGATTCGGAATTCTTCACAGAAGTGGTGTATGGAACCAGACAGCTCTAACACGAATATTCTTTGTACTGTCCAATTCCAGCTGTGACAATGCAAATTTCCCACTTGTGGGACTAATAAAGGTTCAACTTATCTCTTACACCATTTAATTTACCCAAGTGAAGCTACACATGTGTTGTTTATATGGAATGTTGAAAATGATGAACGAGAAGCAAATCTAAGCTAAATTTAGTTTAGTTTTTTGGAACTATTTTGTCTAATGCCCTGCATGTTCCCTTTCTCCATGAATGAGTTTAGTTTTGGCTAAACGCTTTTCAACACTCTGACAACTTAATTCTATAATAAAACAGCACCTCCTCAGTATAACCATACAGCTAGTTTTGAACAAAGCAGGAAAATACGCAAACAATTCATTCTGTCGAACGTTGGTTTATTGTTTAGAAAACAATGACAAAAAGTGATAGAAATCTGGTAGGAACAAAAGTCAGCAATAGTGCATATATTTTCACAACCATTCATGAGTGACAATCAGAAACTGTGCAGCCTTATTACAAAAACATCATCAAGAACCACTTGGCAGGTTTAAACATTTAAATGTCCTTCTTTTGGGGTGTTGAATGTGTCTCAATGCAACTGACGTGTTTACACTGAGAGATTAGATCTAAATCTGGTTTAAATGCATCTCAGGTGTGTTCATACCTGCATATGAAGTGTAAACAGAGACCTCAAAAATACATCACCATAAGGAGGTATATGTTACCCCTGACCTGCCCTTACTAAAGCAATGCTATTCTTTAGCAATAATCAACCAGGGATTTTGTGTGGATCTCTGCTAAAACCAGTCTGTAGAGCTTCTTTGAGGCTGGAATATCTAGTTTTGGACTTAATCTGGATTATCACCAGCATACTGCTCCCTAATTCATCTTAGACTCTTGAGCAACTTTTGGTGTTAGTGTTTAAACCTCTATTGTGTTCCTTGGTCTGAACGGTTCCATTAATTAGAGGTTGGAATCTGCAAATTAGGTCTTTAATCTATCACAATGCAACAGACTCCACTGTGATCAATCACAGCTCTGTACGAGTTTCTCTGGACGTTTTATTAATCAAGGCATCCACAACATTTGATAAAAAAAGTTAATTACCTTGTTCTAAATTATGTAAATCTTAAACCATGTAATGTTGCCAACACTGATGCATTTGTAAATGAAGGCAAGGCATAGGTAACAACACAATATGGTATTTCATTTTATATATAACTCCAGTATATCTCCAGTGTAAATTAATAAGACAGTGTACCTGGTCATTGTTAAGGCCTCGCTTCAAAACGTTCCGAGGTGAAAATGTGTTTCAAAGTGAATGAAAGTCTTCAGCATTACAGATAAGCCAATTTCGGTAAAATACCTTCCACTTTAAAGTGATAGTCACATCATAGCAGATGGTAATCAGTGTTCCAATTGAATTCCTAGTTTTTTTCTAGAATTCCTAGAATTTTTTTCCTACAATCTTGCATAATTAAAAGCATACAATGTAAAAATAGTAGCGCAGAGTGGGTTTAGTTTGAGATATCCCATTTAGAATTGTCTATTGGTGGTGAATGGTACCAGGAGTCTGCCTCTAAAAGCTTCCTCACAGAAAATTATTCAATGAAATGGTTATGAAAGTTGCATGGTGCCTGAGACGTTCTTTCACAAGTTTTGAGAAGCATTTGGCCTAAAACTAAACCCATTCATAGTGAAAGGGTACATGCAGTGCATTGTGAGGCAAAATACTTCCCAAAGAAATCTGATCTGACATTATTGTACCATCATCAACATTACCGATAAACACTTAAGACACAGGGAGCTTCACTGGGAGTCAGTAGTAAATGTTTTTTGTAAATATGTTTTGGAGACATCTAGTTCGATTCACCACCACAGTGCTGGTTAGCTTCTCTACGACGAAGCATCTCACACCAAACCCACTCTCAGTGACTTGATCTCAACTCTTGGGATTATGCTAAAACTAAAAAAAATAAATAAATAAAAAACTAGTGAAATTTCATCTTAAAAGTTACACAGAGGACTGCATAAATGATAGGTCTATACAGTCATTTTATTAAGTTACTCAGCTCTAATCTGCGAGTATTACAAATCACCAGCTCTTATCCTTTATACAGATGTCTTAGGAAACAACCGCACCGATTTGAGAACCCGCCAGAAAGGAAAAACGTCACCCCCAAAGACATGGTCAATTTCTGAGAGGACTAAGAAACAAACATTTAGGCAGTTCCCATTTTAATACCAAGATAGATTCTACATTCACCGTGTCTGCCTGCGTTTTTCCGGAAACCTCCACAAGCTCAGCGCAAACTCTCCCTTTCCATCTGTGGGCAACCTTAAAGACACATCATGCCCAGGGCAGGTTGATAAAAGACAACGGGAGAAGTGGACAGGAAGCCAACTTTCACCCCCATCACGCAGCTCTCCACTGTCTGTAATGTTTTGGTCTGTTGGTCGATGATACCACCACATCCTCAGGTCTGGGCGTGTTCAGAACGTTCCACTCTGTAACAGTGCAAAAAAAAGTTATTAACAGGAACCTTCAAGTCTACTCACAAAGTACACCAAAACAAGCTAGTTTAAAAAGCGGTTATTGTTACAAGGGATCACTGAAGTCCGATACTTGATGTCCCATTCAACATCCCACCTCTGGAGATCTTTAAAAAGCTCTTGAAGTTTCACCTATTCTCCAAGGCCTTTGGTCTTTGACTTACTAATTTATGTAAAGCGAATTAAGCTGCCTTGAAATCCACTAAATGAGTAAATCGAAGTTATTATTATTTTTACATCCAGGGCAGTGTTTCACAAAGTTAGCCTAAACTCAAGAAGTCGTCGTCAAATACTTTCCCAGAAGGCAAATTCTCTTTACGCACTTACATTATCCAGCTTTACAGATTAACCCTATTTCATGAAATATCGAAAGTCCCATTATGGACTGTTTTTAGGCTTTAGACTTTTGCTTTAAACTATCTGCTGCAGTCAGGAGTTATATTTGGACAATACCTATATAAATCAGTCTAGCACAACTACACAAGTGACAAATAAGACACAAATAACAAACAACTTGCATATAATGTATAAAAACAACTACCTGCTCAGCATGTACAATATCTGACCAGGATCATCCACAAACACCCTGTAAAAGAGAGAGCAAAAATTACTCTGGATCTATAGCTTAACACTATGCAATGTGTCACTGAAATGTACATGTAACAAATCAACAAAAGTCATAAGAAAACCTTAAATGTACACTTTTTTTGGATTCGGGTTTCAGCATATCATGGAGTGTAAAAACCTACATAAGTCTATTAGAGACTAAATGACACTCCTAGAGCTGAGGGTGTGATGATTCAGGCATGCTGTTAGCACTCTGATCATTGGTGGTATGTAAGCTTCTATTAAGACACCCAATATGCCTACAACTAAAGGGGAAAGTGTGTGAATATAATTGTATACTAAACAACTGCTTTAAACAAAGCCAAACTTTACACATAAAGTCATGTATTGTGAAATGCAGGGAGATTCTTGTGGGGTTCAGTCAGAATGGCACTCACCCGTCACCCCAATGATAGAAGGCTCGATCCTGATAAAACAGACAGAGGAAAAGCCACACGCTGATGGTCTCCACCCAGAACACAACGAACAGCAGCCACACAGAGGATAGCAGGAGCTCACACACCATCCTTGTATCTGAAGTATGATTAAAAGTTGTCAGACCATCTAAGAGAGGGAAATTCTTGTTCAAAGTCAGATTGTCCTGGACTACCTTTAGACTGGACTAGAAAAGTATTTTGCAATCTCTTGTAAATGTTTTAGTTTGGTCTATTTAGCTTCTCCCCACCAACTAATGCTGATTTTCCCCCCTACGAACCTCCATCTCTTGGTGGTGGTATTTTAGCATTGACATTTTATTCTCAAAATGTAGTATCTCAAAAAAATGACATGGAAGGGAGTTATTACATTTTTATTACATCAGTGTAGCCTAATGATCGAATAAAATATTCTATTACTATTGCTAATATTATTATTTTGAGGGGAAATTCGTAAATATAATATTCATAATCATAAAAAACTATTTCTAATCACCAAGTTAATATTTGAAGGGGGGGGGAAAACAATTTTAGGACTTGTTTTAGGACTCCGGAGTTTGAGACCCCTGTTCTAGATGCTAAATCACATTACTTTGAGGAAAAGGTCATTGTTGTATTCCTAGAAGCTGTTATTATTTTTTTAAAAAAAGAATATCGCCTTATTCCTGGGAGAATGTACACACACACAACATAAAATAAAATTAGAGATTCAAAACACCAGACATTTTCCAGCCCTATTTACACACCACGGCAGTCAGGGTAACGTTTCTTTTTTGTTCTTTATTAAAATGAATCTACCCTTCCAATCCTCATATTTTTACAGACCAGTTTATTAATTATTAAGTCTCCACCTTAACACAACATCAAACTCACCGCCTTCTGCTGCACAGCCTCCTTCACACAGAAACCCTCCGCTTTCAGTCTGTTTCGAGTGAAAACCCGAAGGAAACACTTTGTGAGTGAATAAATCTTGGTTTAAGGGCCGTGACTTTGTTTACTCTTTAGAGCCGCGTTAGCCTCGGCTACAGCTGCTAATCTGCTAAATAAAAAACTTCTGATACAAATTATGATAACCAAATATAAAATCAGTGAAAGATCAGTAACGAACATCAACACCCAAAACCTGGTCAATATAAACAACAAAATGTGGGGAAAAAATATAATTTAACCTGTTAGCGTATTAGCAGCTGGAACCTGCTGGTAGAAAAACCCAAACAGCGGAAGTTCAGTTTCACAAATAAAAGTCATGTAGGAACTTTTTCAGCAGAACAAAATACTCTAAAATTTTATTTAAAATACTATGATATCAAAAATAATATTGTTGAACTAATTATTATATGAAACGTAAAATATAAACTTGATTAGAATAGCATGCAATAGAATTCAATATAATACAACAGAACAAAATAAAATATATTAGAACATAGTATAATACAATTTAATATAATTTAATTTAACATAACTGCAGAGGACTGGCACCCTTGGCAGGCCCCGGGTACCCGTGACCTTAGTGAGGATGAAACGATTAGAGAAAATAAACGGATGAAGGAATGTCATGTAATATAATACAATCTAATATAATATAGGTATCTGCAAGCTCTAACCTTACTGTGTGTGTTTCCTAATCTGACCCTTGTTCCCTTTCTAGTCAGCTATTAAAGTGAGTGACCTCATCAGGTCATATAGAGAACTAGATTTACCCCTGGAAACCTAAAGACCAGCATAGCTTTTTTAATAAATGTGTACATATGTATATACACACACAAAACCATACACACACACATGGGTATACATGGGTGTATGATATTTAAACATGCATGTTACATATACATAACTAGTGCATACATGTGCAAATTTGATTAAGCATTTTGTATCATATACATTTTCTATTATTCACGTTGCACATCTGCAAAAGCAGCAAGATTTTCTGTTTTCAGAGGTATACTTTTTCATTAACTTTTACATTTCTTAATCGTTCTCTAAACTGATTATAGTATTGTTTTCCCCGTTTAGAGGTGTAGGGAGGGAGGCAACGACTGGGCCTAATGGAATGCCCCCGAGTCTTCCAGGTCACATCGGGTGCGTTCCAATCCGCGTCTCCTGCGGTCTTACACGGTAGTTAGCGAGGTTGCTACCAAACACAACAGCAAAGAAAGTAGATTAAGTGCTTCAAACGCTGTCGGTCGTCTGTGACATGATCGTTTTTAACCCTTGTGGAGAGTTAAAGAACGGAATAAGGTGAGCTGTGTTAAATTTGACAAGTATTGTGCCTATATTTCGAAGGATGGACTTGGGTATACTGAGGTTAGCGGCTAAGCTAGCTGCTCCAACTGGATTTTGTTACAAACTCGGCCTCTTTTCAAAATTAAACGACTTTACAACTGTATAAAAGAACCAGTAAACACGTTAAAAGCGGGCCTTGTTTGGCTGATGCTTGAAATGGTCAGACAAACAGACCTGTTTTAATAAAACCTACTTTAGTTAATATCACAATAGCTGTAAGTCTCGAGTGGTTTATTGTTTTATTGAATACATATATAGTTTCTCTTTTTAATAATTCTCTGTGTTATTAAAGTGTTTTATGCACTTTCTGGACTCACATGTCGTTAGTTTTGTATTATGCAGAGAAGGCCTGGTAGTTAAATCTTTTTTCTAATCTCTATCACTTGTTTTGTTACAGTAGCTTTAACGCCAATACATGTAAATTACCTCTTCTGCAATTGGCTGCCCTGTATTGTGGTCCTTTATGAGCCTGAAAAAGTACAAATACCTTTGTATTGTTGTGAATGGGTGGGGTTACATTAGGGCTGTATGATATGGACAAAATATTAGTAATGCTGTTATATTACTGTGATTGTGAAGACGTTTGATATCATAAGAAGCTCATATAATCCCTTTTCTGGAATGAAAAAAGGCAGTGTGTAAATATTGTTGAAATTTTAAAATCCACATATACAGACCCAGTATGCAAATAACTGTCTTTGTGGGGCAGCTGGTTGTCTGATGGTTGGGGAGTTCAGAAGGATGATCAGAAGGGCATGGGTTTGAAACCCAATATTGCTAGTGGCACCACTGTGGTACCCTAAAACACCACTTTCCGTGCGCTGTGTCGCTGCCTACTGCTTCACTTTGCGATTGGGTTAATTGCAGAAAAAGAATTTCACATTGTTCACACTATATGCTATGCTGTGCTGTGTTCACGTGTAACTATAAGGGGCCACTTTACTTTACGTGTGACAATAAGGGGTCTCTACATTTCTATTTTTTGTGATATTTACTTATTAGCCCACAGCAGTTTAGCCCCAAACACTCAGGCTGAAGTTGTAAGGTGCAGCAATACAGATTTGTCTTAGTCAAAGTAGACAAAACAGTCCCTTAAATTCCAAAGGATAAACAGAGGTAAGAAAATGCCGGGATTATGGTACAGTACTGAATTATGAAAAAACAAACATGGAAAATGTAGAATATGTGCCCTTTAAATACACCTCAGCCAATCACCATATTTATATTTTGTTTTTTATTGGTTTCATTTGATTTATTTAAACTTCATATATTCTCTTTTATTGTTTTCATTTCTGTGTGTCTTTGCAGTCATGTCATAAGCAGTTTCCTTCGGAATTAATAAAGTTTTCTGCTTCTTATTAATGGTTAAAGTTTAGCCAAAGTAATTTGACCTTTGTTGGATTACATGGAGAATTAGATTAATCAGAACACCCAGTAACTCAACTGGAGCTGTGATAAGCCGTGCTGTCATAAACGCTGTGCTTGGTTAAAGGCTCATTTGAATATTTGAGCCTTCTGTATTGCAAAGACCGTTATCGACATACCAATTAATGGATGATAAACTGTGCAACCCTATGGGACATGTATGTAATGTGTTGGCTTCTACCACACAGTGACTTCAGCATTAACAATCAATGGCAGAAATAAAAGAATTGGATATGTCTCAACTTCCTCAATGCCCACAAACACATACTATCACCTTCAACAAAGAATAAGCCCTGATTCAACGCAAAACATTTTTTCAGACAGTTCAAAGTAAGGCAAGGGGGCAGCTAATGGTTTTAATAATAAGTGTATTGGGGAGTAACAAGGACAAATCGCATTTTAAAAGATATCTCTACTAACAGTGATTTTATAAACACAAATAGACAAACAAAAATTTAATGTGGCTTTTCTGGCAGTCTGTGTGCTCCATCATCCAGAATGGTGCCAGTGGTTTTCTCTTCAGGTACTTATGCACAGTATCAGTCCTGTTGAATTTTGCTGATTTTTTAAAAAACTGTTGTTTTGACTTGAGCTGACCATTGAGTGTAACCAAAAATCACTGTGCATGACTAAATTACATAGGGATATTGAAGAAGAAAAAATATTTGTTATAATGATTTTAAGTCTTTTTTTTAATGTGTGTAAACCAATTGCGCCAATTAATTTCAGCAGCTCTAATGCAATTTATGATACAAATGTGCAGTTCATTACAATTCTTTATTCCTTTTGATTTTACAAATACGAGTAATACTTGGCCTAATTTGATGTGTTGTCTGCCCTACAGGCTAGGAACCTTATCATTTGTACCCAGAGACAAAGGACCCAGACTTACAAAAAGGATGTGCATCACCCCATGAGATTTGGGCAGTAAAGTAAAAACATGGATTAAGGTCACAAACTTCAGTTTTCCTACGTTTAAAATGTATCATCAGTCGTTTTGCACATGTGGGTATGTCATCAGCAGTTGACAGTGCTGGTTGGAATTCTTCTTCAGCTGACAACCAACTGGCTCTCATTGGATTGTGTTCAATTTCTTTAAACAAGAAAGCATCTTAGACATATTTGTCTTAAATCTGCGACCAGTAATGTCAACAGACGGAGGGGATCGTGGGAAAGAAAGAGAGAGGGGTGCTCGCCCCAAGGCGCGCCAGAGTCGCTCCGAGGAACGGCAGGATGGAGGGAGGCGCAAAGGTGGCAGGGGAAAGAGCAAAGGCCACCTCGGTCACGAACCAGCATCCGAGCGGCCAGTTAGTGACGGTTTTGAATATGGAGACCTTTTAAACAGACTAGAATCGAGAAACGGAAGCTCGTCATCCCCTATACGTGATCGCCGGTGGCGACAGGTTCTTGGCTCATCAAGTTCCTTGCGGCCCGAGAGAGTCTGCACCAGGCCAACTTCAAACTCCCTTAATGCTGACCAGGCAGTTTCTGAGACCAGCAGCAACAAGTCTTCCAACAGTAGTCGCACACTCAGACAGAAGATCCAGGATGCTGTAGGACAGTGTTTTCCCCTCAAGTCATACAGTGGAGCCTCTGCCTCCGGTCAGGGACTCACAGTTTCTCCTTCTGGCTCCTCGTCCCGGAGGAAGATTCATTTGAGTGAGCTGATGCTGGACAGTTGCCCATTCCCAGCTGGTTCGGACCTTGCCCAGAAGTGGTACCTTATCAAACAGCACACTGCTCCCATCTCACAGCCACCTGTCGTGGAATCCCTTGCTGGAGCTGTGACTGGAGCCTCCTCATCCAGTGGAATTGCTGCTGCTGTTGTGGTCGAGGACGAGGATGATCGCTTGAGGGAAAGACGGAGAATAAGCATAGAGCAAGGTGTTGACCCACCACCCAATGCTCAGATCCACACATTTGAGGTGACGGCACAGATCAACCCACTGTACAAACTGGGTCCCAAATTGGCCCATGGGATGAACGAGTTAGCAGGGGATGACCGTGCTACTCTCCAGCAACAGCAGCAGATGCTACAGAGGCAGCAGCAGCAGCACCAGCTGCTTCTACAAAGCTGTTTGGACACACTTGATGAGGTTGCTGCAGCTTCTGCTTCTGCTTCTTCTGTGGCCTCCTTCTCTGCTGAATCCCATCCGGATTCGGACTCATCATCTTCCCCATCACCTCGCTCCTTGACCAGAGGGTCTGCAGTTCAGGTGGATTACCCCAAATCCCAGGATGCCCAACACCGTATCCACACCCAGATTGATTACATTCACTGCCTGGTGCCAGATCTGCTGGAGATCACAAACCTACCGTGCTATTGGGGAGTGATGGACCGCTATGAGGCTGAGACGCTCCTGGAGGGTAAACCGGAGGGTACCTTCCTTCTGCGGGATTCAGCTCAGGAGGACTACCTGTTCTCTGTTAGCTTCAGGCGCTACGGACGCTCGCTGCATGCCCGCATCGAGCAGTGGAACCACAACTTCAGCTTTGATGTGCACGACCCCAGTGTGTTCCACGCACCCACAGTCACAGGGCTCCTGGAGCACTATAAGGATCCTAACTCTTGTATGTTTTTTGAACCTTTACTGTCCAACCCTATCCACCGCACGCAGCCGTTCAGCCTCCAACACATCTGCCGGGCTGTAATCAGCAGCTGCACCACTTATGATGGCATCACAGCTTTGCCCATCCCCAACGCACTCAAGGAGCACCTGAAGGAGTACCATTACAAACAAAGGGTCCGTGTACGCAGGCTTGACACATGGTGGGAATAAAGGCCATGCTGTGTGGTAACTGCTGGATTACTGGTAGATATCTAGTGTTTACCCCTCCCACAGCCTGTTTCGACAAGTGCATTACTGACAGCTTTTAGGAACCACTCCAGAGTGTACTACAGAAAACCCAGTTGTCCTAATGCTTGCGATGTTCAGGGAAAAATTAACTGATGAGTACAGTGAGTGTGAAAGGGCTAACATATTCTTGGTGATATTATATATTGAGAGATATTAACATTCCTAACAAACCTAATTTGCTTGTTGCACATGATGACCGCCATCTTAGAATCCAAAACGAGGCTGCGGTGGGAAAATTCTGAAAGCAGATTGTACATCAGATGACGTCACTTGAAAAGTAAATATCTCTGTTTCAGTAAAACACTATAAAAGTGGGGAATATAAACAGATACTCAAACGTTTGGTTACGCATTTGAGGTATTTTAATATTGAAATCACTGGGTTTTTTTTTCATCACAGGAGAAGAGAAGCAGTTTGGTAAAAATCTAGATTAGATCTTTTAAACAGTACTTTGAAACAGGGCACTTCTGTGGGTGCATTGTAAAAGATGATTTGTTAAGTACGTGACGCAGAGACAGTGGGGCTTTTTAGCTGGCTGAAGAGTTCCTTCAGCTGATGTTTGTGACTTTAAGAAATGATGAAAACACGCTCCTTGCAATCACATGTTTGTACATCATCCACTAATGGGGATAAAATGACATTATGACTGCAGGTTATCTGAGGCACCTTCCTCTGGGATCAGTTAAGTTGTTTGGTTCTGTTACTCATATTTGCAACACTATACTGAAATAGAAATGCACTTTCACTGTTCTCCATTTGTACAATCTGATTTCAAACTGTTCCAAACATATCCTCCTTTTGGATTTCAAGATCCTGTGAAATGAGCGAATGGTTGGGTTTGTTGGGGCATGATTAGTTCAGCATGCCATGGGCTTATTATCTGTTGCTGGAGGAGGCATATTTGTGTTCTAATGTGCTATTACAGTATTTCCTTGTGGCTAGAATGAAAACCAAAGTGCCACTTTTGTTAAAGAAAAGGTTTACCCATTTTTCAGTTTCACATTTGTAAGTAAGCTTGTTCCTGCCAGGTAAAGCAGAAGGACATTCTCATGGTTTAGTATTTTTAGTATTTTCAAACAATTGATTTCCTAGATTTTATTATTTTTAACTTTTTGAATAAGTGATTTTGTTTTTCAGACTTGTTTTCTAGAAATTTTTTATCAAAATAAAATTATTTATCTACATACTGTGTTTTTAAATTTTAGTTTCATTTTTATTTTGCAATTCATTTTGAGAACATTTTGAGAAAATGTCAATGTTTTAAGACATTGACATTTTGCCTTCAGAAATGAAAGGAAGAACCTTGCAGGAATTAGCTTTCATACAATTGACATCTTGCCTTTGGAAGGAGTCTGAGGTTTCCTATAGGCTGATGCTGATCCTTGTATGCTCTCATAGTTTCATTCAGTCCTTTTAAGTACATGTTCACTGATTGTCGACATGTTTCCCGTCCCTTAAAAGTAATATTTTTCCATTTTGCCATTTTAAAAGCTGCTTATTATTGGTGTCACGCCACCAGTGTATGAAGCATAGTCATTCAAACTACTGTAGAAAAGAGCTGCCTGACGGGCTGCCATGAGCCTTCGCCATCACTTCTACTGTGTAACATTCCTCGCCTGCTGACTGACATTCATAATATTCTTTCCTAATGTATTGTCTATCTGTAACGGAGCATACTGCTTTATTGTATATTTTGGGGTATGATGAAGTTAAAGTTTGAACATTTATAGGACATCACATTATCCATCTAAAGCACTGTTGCACATTTGTTTCAGAGAACGTTTCAGATGATATACAGTACTGTGCAAAATCTTAGTAAAACCTGTTTAGCTGATCAGTATGTGTTCTGAAATGCTAATTTTAGAATGTATCCAAAATATTGATACAGTAAATAGTTATTTAATGTATGTTTCTGTGTTTGCTTAATCTTTCTCAGAACTCTTCTAATGGAAGCCCAGTATTGCATTATGTTTCTCGTCAAATACCTAAAATACCTGGTTCAGCTCAATTGTTACTTCATTAGATTAAATCAGGAGCTGCTGAGACTGGAACCAAATCTGTGGTCGAATCACCACAAAACTTCAAGTACTAATATCAAATCTTGATATTACTTATTGCTCTCTTGTTTGCATTTCTTCTAATGTTAACTTGTGTATCTGGTGGTAGACAGTCTCTTGCTAC
>JBBPDH010117996.1:0-19888 GCA_037974565.1 Clupeocharax schoutedeni | reverse complement strand
TCAAAGACCTATGCGCTTTGGCCCCTTCCATGTTCATGCATGAGTGCACATACACAAGTACACACACACACACAAACACACACACACACACACACACACACACACACACACACACACACACACACACATTGTAAAAAAAAAAAAACGCTCCTTCAAGACTTGTGGCGAACTTGAATGGGTGAACAGGGAAAACATGCACTATACCCTTTCTTTTAAGCATCTCGGGTTGCCACTGGCAAACATTCAAATGTTTCAGACATTAAAAATAAATAAATTTTAAAAAATGAAACCGTTTAACATTCAGCTGAACAGAATCAAGTCTGAGGCACATTTGACAAGAACTACCATAACAGAGCAAAAATTATCACCAAAAGCAATGAGAAACATGATGAGGCACAAACTGTAATATGATGAGCTAATTATAAACAGCCCAAAGTATTTCCAAAGCCCTCGATTAGCATTCAGTACACTCCTCAAAATAAAAGTGACAGAAAGTGCCTTCGAAGAACTATTTTGGCTCCTTGATAAATATGCAATGAATAAACCATTAAATCAGTTTCATTCTACATAACGTAATGGTTCTAAGAACATTTAAAGAAATAGGTCAGCAAAAAAAATATTGATGTAGTTTTCCACAGATGTAATCAACAATCACCCAATTTCAGTAAAATACTGAATCTGAATTCTCTCAAACAGCTTTTCATTTAGGCGGAGCACATTTTAGGTGTGGTTTGGTAGGACTTAGTATGTGAGCTCTAAAAGTGAACAATACTTCACAGCTATGGACAGCCATCTCAGGCACCACCACAGCTGGTACTCAAAAAGCAATCTTGGAACTTGGATCAGATTCCTCCATATTTATGATGATCATTGTCACAAAAACTGATTCTAGATGAGCACTGCTACTCCTGAGGCGATTTGTGAAAACAGACCTTGTTGTCTAAAGTGGCTGCCGGCAGTGTTCAGCTACACAGTGAAGTTCTGTTCATTTTTATAGCCTGCACTGTGTCCTAAACCACACTGGCAAGTCTGTGCCATGCTGAATGCAGTAGATACAGGTTTAAAAAATGTATTTACAGGAGAATTGAATGACTATGTAAAGTGTTTGTTAATAATGTTACAATAAAAAAAGTTTCTTTATAGGTTCATTAAGGAAGGATTTATTTTTAACAGCATCACTCAAACAACACTTTTATTTCTGTTTTATTTTGTGTGTAGGTGGTCAGGAATTAGTGGCTGTCAGTGATGGCAGTTAGAGTGAAGAGTGTTTTCAGACGAGAAAAATAAACACCAGAGTGCTTGGAGTGGACACATTCTGCCACATGAATGTTTCGTTTCCAACTTATTACCAGTAACTTCAAACAGACTGTTAACAATATACTTTCTAAAGCATGAGAGGTGCAGCGATCAAAAAGTATAACCACAAAATAACGTCATGAAAAGGCACTTATTTATTCATGACTTCACTCTCTCACTCTTCTCTCATATATGAGCTGCCAGTCTGCCAGATGAATGCTAACTATCCTCATAACCAGAAAGGTAGGACATGGTCCCTCTGTGCTCACTGTGAACTGTTGCACATTTTCTTGGCATTTCTGGGACCTAAAGAGAATTGTTATGTGTCAGGGGACCAATCAGAGATACCCCTGAAATATGGACATTTCAAGGTTGCATTTCAAGTCCCAATTAGACAGCGAAGGTGTTACAGTGTCACTTGAGTGTCAACAAAAAGGAGAAAATGTGTTCATATACTTTATTCATTTATTCATCCAAGCGCTTCTGGTCAGATGGGGGTCTCCCTAATCTTGTGTCTTGTGTGGTGGCAAAGACCTTCATTGCATGCAACTGCATAAACACTAAGGCATGGTGGCGCCACACTTGGAAATTGCTATGTTCCATTTCTGAGAGAAAAAAAAAAAGCAAAACTACAAGAAGGGTTTTGTTCCGAAATACATCAAAGACCACTTTCAAGATTATTTTTCCCATGATGTTGAGATGATACATTATAATGCATGGTTGGTAGCCAGCTCCACATACAAAAGAAGCTATATTATGATTAACACCATCTGTACTGAAGAAGGAAAAATAAATAAATGTGGTTTCCATTGTGGCACAATTAGGACATTCATCTTTGCATTTCTCCATTGTTGTATAATAATTCAGCAGACAGTTTCCTATTCAGAGTGGAAGATAAAGTATATGTAGGAATCATTACAGCACACAGTAAAACACACGTTAAGCTCATAAACAACAAAGAAACTGTCTGTCATGGACGAACAGACCCTTTCCTAATGAACGAAGGCTACGCCTACACTCAGCCGTTGCGGAGAATAAATGCACTGCTATAGATAAACAAAGAGATCAAAGAGAGGACTGGAGCAAAGATGGAGGTATGGCTTTTGATTGATTGACTTTTGAGGAATTTTTGTGGGTGATGTCTTGCACTGCTATCTCATTTAATCAGTGGACTTAGAAGAGAGAGTACAAATGATTGAGAGTTGATGAACTAACTAGATTTACTGCAATGCAATGGGCAACTACATCACTGTTTGTTTATTCCTTGAAATATTATATTAGGAGAGTGTGTCAGCCTCCCCTGGCCCACTAACAGGGGTCAAACACGCAGGTACACATAACTAAACCTACGGAGATTCCAGGAATATTGCACAGTATTGCAGGTGGCTTAAAAGAAACACTTCTCTGCATGTGTAAATACAGAGTTGCCCATATCGTGCTTTTGACTCACTGAACCTATATGTATTGTGGTCATTCTTTTGGCCTCTTTACTCAAGACTTACAGCCTCTGACTTAGAACACACCTATTAGGACACATCTCTTAGTTATTGAATTCAGGTGGCCCCTTACTGGCAGTGAACAGTTTAATCTTAATGCTTCAGCAGACCAAGACATTTTGGACAATGCCACACTTCTAACTTTGAGGACAAAGTTTGAGGAAGAACCTTTTCTATTCCACCATGACTGTGCCCCAGTGCACAAAGGGCACTCCATATAGACATGGCTGGTTGAGTTTGGTGTGGAAGAACTGACCGTGATCCCATCCAACACCTTTGGGATGAACTGGAACGGAGACCGCGAGCCAGGCCTTCTCGTCCAACATTGGTGCTTGACCTCACAAATGCTCTATAGAATAAATGGGCACACATTCCCACAGAAACTCCAAAATCTTGTGGAAAGCCCATCAGGAAGACCGGAAGGTGTTATTAGCTGTGAAGGGGAATCAACTCCATATTAAAGTCTATGCAGTTGAATGCAATGTCCTTAAAGTCCCTGCTGGTGTAATGGTCAGGCGTCCCAATACTTTGGTCCATATGGTGTATGTTTAAAGCAGCACTGGATCTTTGGAGGTAAAAGAGGGTTTGTTGGCTTACAGAGGCCAAAGAAAGGAAGCTCTTCAGTGGGATCAAAGGGCCAGGATTGGGCTCTTGAACCAGCTTACGCAACGCCATAATGACCCTTCAAACACACAAGAAGAGCACAGTGGATACACATGGACAACGAAGTCAGGCTAAGGGCACAAGCGATGCTCTCAAGAGCCATGTCAAGAGGTCCATGTGAGGCTCCAAGTGAGGTAAGCAAAGTACTCCAACAGGTACAACTGTACATACTTGATCAGAACAAGCTTTGGAGAGATGAAGAGGAACAGCAGCAGATGTTTTTCATCCCCTACAGTGGTGCTGCTTAACCTTGTTAACTGGCTGGTCTTGACTATCTGTAAGAGCAAATAGCTGCATGACATGTGAGTAAAGATAATGTAAAAAAAAATATATATATATATATATACACATAATTCACAGGAACCATGTGTCTGCTAAGAAAGCAAGTGGGTATTATAAATGACCAAACTGGGAGAACACTGGTATGGGGAACCAGGCCAAAACGAAAGTTAAACAAACAAACTGTAGGCTTGGATCTAGTCTAAAATGTCTTGTAAATATTTTTTTTTTATTTCTATGTATTTTAGTTAACACTTTATCTGTGTCCATAACCCAGAACCTAAAGTGTAGATTCCCTTTCCCACAGTAGTTAAAGCAAGACTGTAGCCAATCAATTATGTGTGTAGCTTTGTATACAGCAACAGGTCCCTTTATTAGCAGGCTCATTCAATATTCACTTAGCTTTCTCTGCTAAACAGACAGTCTCTAGAATATAGTAGTGATATTTTCCCAAGCAATAATGTTCATCCAGTGATTGGATGACAAATGTTTGTCAAGGCAAGACATCCTAATTTTGTAGGGTAGTGAACTGATAAACATGTTTTGTTACTTTTGTTAGCTGGTTCCTATTTGTAGTTCCACGTACCTGCTGTATTAGCACGTATCATCCTTTCATTTCAGAGGACTGAAGTTTTGTTTATGTTTTCTCTCTCAAAACTGTAATTTACTAAATTGCGTGAATACCCGGTAAATGGTTTCACAAACTGTCTGTCTACTTGCTGCAGTCCACTCGATAAATCCATCCCGCTCTGCCGAACAAGGGTCGGGAGAAGGGGGTGTGGCCAAACCAGGGTCTCCGAACCAGGGTTGGGAGGGGGGGTTATCCGAACCAAGGTTGGAAGTGTGTGGCTTGTACGAACAAGGGTCTGGAGTAGGGATGGGTACCGAGACCCGGTACTTAATCGGACCCGGGGCCTAATTATAAAAGACCGGAGGACCGATAAGCTCTGACGTTAACGGTTCTGCTGTCGGTTCTGGAGAAATAAAATAAATTAATGTACTATTTATTATTGTTAAATAAACATTACATAGCATATTTTACCTGACCAGCCTCTTGTAACTTTTTATAATATTCGTTATTCGCCTGCACTGCCGTTATTTGCAATCTCACGCACGAAATCTAGTCTGTCCGCAGTACGCAGAGCTCATGTGCACACAACGCGAGAGCGCTCGCGCTTATGGAGTGATGATGGTGGAAAGAGCCAAATGATCCAAAGTATGGTTATTGACTTTCAGCCCTGCCCGGTAATATGTTTTTCAAAGGTGTATACACACTGCTACACAAACGTGGGGTGGATAGTCCTTCTATCCACTTAATAGAAAGGAGAATACAGACCATACTTTTCTCTGGAGTTTCACAGATTCCCCCCAACTCTGGGAAACAGTAGAAACTGGGCAGCGACTCTCTGGCTCAGCCAGGTTTAACCACCCGTCCAATCACACGACACGGACACTAACGAACATTCACTAGACACAGGTGGACACAATCATTAGATCCCTCGTCGGACCGTGTGATAATGCTGTTAGCCGATCAACTCCGCCCAGCTTTGGAGAGGTGACCCGGTGCAGGGCTCTCCCGTTTGTGGTACAAATGGGCTTCGTTTTTGGTTTTTTGCGTAAGGTGGTTTTCAAAGCGAAGTGTGTGACTGTGTGGGGGTGTGTGTGCGCCCTATACTTTTGTCACCATATTTGTGTGTGACAGCTCTGTCCCTGTACATTTGTTCATATTGACCAGTTCGTATGGGTTAAAGTTCAGAGCAGGACGTTGTTTAATATTTAACATTTTTTAAAGATAGTAACCAAGTGTTACGGTCTGCAGCCTCGTAAAGTTACAGAGGCAGCAGGTAACAGTTAGGATTTGCTTCTGTAATACCAAATTAAATAAATCTTACCTTAAATCGTCCGATCTTAACTTTATGCTTAAGATATTTGTTTTACATTTAATGTTCTCAATTTGTTGTGAAGCAGATTTTCTCTGTGTGGAGAGAGAGTGAGTAGCTGAACACACACACACACATATATATATTACAATTTTTGAGTATTCACTATATTTTACTTATTTTAAACTCTTTTACTGTTGTGGGTTGTCTATGGGCCCAGGTCTATGGGTTGGGAGGGGAGGATTTGGCCTGCTATGGTGAACATTTTATACTGGGTCAGTGTGTGTATAGTTCTATCAAAAACGTTGACCCACTTCAGCAGTTTGGGTGTAAAGTCTTTGGCAGAAAGCAGTGAGCGGGAAAAAGGAATGGTTCCGCTCCGTAAATCAGGACACCCAGAGAGAGACCTGACCCCCTCATCCCACCGCACTTTTCATCAGGAGACCTCTGCACTGCTGAGGAATGGGATTAGGGATTAGGAATACCTCTTTCCTCCTAGGCGACATCTGACCAAACCTTGCTCGGAAATGTCCGGCGGCGCTAGAGGATGTCCCATGTGAGAGGAGGCTCAGAAGGTTCATTTCCTGTTAGCAAGGTCACAGAGACCCCGCACTGAAAGACTAAATTACATTTTTGAGAGCACACAGGTGAGGGATATTTTACCTCCACCTCTGAGGCCCAGCTGGCGAAGAGTCGGCTGAGGATGGCTAGCGCTGAAGCCATCCTCCATCGACGTGCTTACTCTGCCCATTAGGCCTGCCATGCTTTGGCCATTGATTTATTCATTCACACCGCAGGAGGCTAATAACCGGGAAAGCATAGGGAACAGAGTTTAATTTTCAAGGGACAAAGGAGACATTGAGGCAATTACAGGCAGCAGGAAAGACAAGGAGGAGTGCAAGTCTGAAGGTTACCAATTTCCACCCAAAAGACAATGGAAAAATGAAAGGATGGCTGCCGTCCAACTTACCGCCACAGAATACATATCAAATGGCATATCATATCCACAAGTCTACAGCCAACACATGATCTTCCCGTGGTGTGAGACAGCTTCAGATATGGCTATCCAGTGTAGCTGAACTGACTGAGGCGCCCTGATAATCAATCAATGCAGCCCAGCAGGAGGCATGATGCATGTGTGAAGGGTAAAGCCATTCCAGCAATAATCTTCCCCATTGGTTTCAAAGATGGAGCAGAGGCCAGGAAAGTTGTGTGTAAAGAAGGCCACCTTACACTGGAGCTCCTAATCCAGATAATGTGGGTCTGTCCCCAAGCAATAAAAACACACGTTAAAACAGAGATTCTGTGCAAAACAGAGATCAAAACTGTTGGAACATGAAGGGATCTTCACTTCCCAGATACTGTTTACTTATAAAAGGAAGAAAAAAAAAGATGTCCTAGGAGAAGTAACCATAGCAACATGCCTCTCTCCACATCTCTGAGTTTTAATTTGGTTTAGTTTGATTTTTTTCTTCTTTTTTTCCTACACTGTTTTTGCTCAAATGGAGCCCCATTCAAAGATGCATAAAGAGCATTCCTGAGCACGCATTGCACACAGGCAGGAGACGCTTCTTGGGAAGTTGATCTTTATTTCTTTTCTGGCTAGGGGATTACCGTGACTGATATCAATGGCACAAACTCAAGTTGCTTTCATTATGGTCTGTCTGCCGCACAGCACATGTTCTGCCTGTAAAACAAAAAAAGATGAGACCCAAGGACAAATGTCAAGCCATTTTCTCACTAACCCTTCTCTTACATTTGCAGCAAAGCCCCCCACACTCGAGTGCAAATGCACGCATGTGTGTAAATGAAGAAATCCAGCAAGACAAACGTTTCCATGCCTTCGGGGCGTCATGATAAATTAATAGGATCCACAAGTGAGGTTTACTCAAGGTTGGTAGGAGAACAAAGCACTGGCACGTTAGCACGAGGCTACCATCGCGTTCCAAACAGGCGTCAGACACACTCTGCCAGACTCCACATCCCCCTACCACTCACCGCCCCCACACACATCATATGACTTAGCGATGCGTGGCGCAGTCTTTATCAGTCTGTGTCTGCTCGGGAGGGGGGCGGAGAGAAGTGGAAGGGGCGCTTTCTCTTATTCACTTACACGGAGGTGCCATGACACTGTGGTATGATTAGGCATGCATGAGATTAGGAAGGGAACTAATTCATATGCATGTGCTGACATGATAAGTAGTCACAACATTAATACACACACGCGCACACACACGCGCACGTACACAGGCACGACTAGCATGCAAGCTAAAAGCTTGGATTTGAAGGCAACCACCAAAAGGAGCACATCAATAATTCAGACGCACACTGATTCAGGGCTTTTTAGCTGCGTTTCTTCTTTGCCAGCATGTTCATCCTTTGTCGTTAGCGTAATACATCACATTGCTTTGGAGCAAAGTTGTCCCAGTGAGACAGAGCACTGCAGTATATGATAGTATGGCCTGGAAACACAGGAAGGCCGCAAGGAGGTCTGACCTTTCAGGCACATGGACTGACGAGATGGACTGACGGGTCTGACAGCAACTCTTCAGGCAGCAAATGAGATTCAAGAGCGGAGGCAATGTCAACACATTAAAGGGGCCGTCAGCTTTTATTAATCGATGATGCATTATCTACAGGCTGTTGCATGAATGCATTATTGATTATCGAACGGAGAATATTGGCCTTTTTAGAATAAGACCTATAAACCAGTATCTCTTTCTCATATCAGGCTCCTTATGCAAAGCTTTAATAATAAAAATGTGTCAGCAATGGCTGTTTAACACAGTTCACAGAATGAGTACACATTCATACTAACAAGCAAATACAAAGTCCAATTTCCTTCAGAAAATAAAAGGGATTGCTGCTCCACTGTAAAGGCCCACTCAGTCCAGACCAGACAGTTTAATTTTTTCACTCCAAAATCATGCGAATTTGTCTACAAGTTGTTTTGTTCATTTAGTTCATTACCTGAATGGAAAATCATGGCAAAAAACACATGGGTCCAGGTTAATCATCCCTCAAAAGGAGCCCAGTAATGCTGAGATGAATACCTGACTTGTCTACTCAGGCTAAAGAAGTGAGTTCCTTTTATACCTCCACCAAAAGTGTCTGCATGCTACACAATAATCTCTTTTTTTATTTGATAATGTATATTGTTATTGACTAAAAACAGATTTTAAAGCATTTTAAAGCATTATCTGTATTCTGAATTCCAAGTAATCTGAACAGGTTTCAGATTCTATATTCAGAATATATATTCCAAATACTTACATTCCAAACTTAAAGGTGTGATGCTAATGTAGGACGCTTGTAATTACCCCTAGTACATCATGCATAATAATTAAAGACACACTTTAGTAAAACATGTGCCATAAATGAGGCAAAATGAACTCCATGATGGCAACTGCTGTTTTTAGTTAAGCTGCAGAGGTTGTCCATTTTATTTATGCATCATTGAATGGTGGAACCACATAAGCACACCTGGCCAACTCAAGTCAAATTTAATTGAGGTCACTTAGTAACACTGAAGCCAGCGTGTGCCTGGTCTTGCAAACTGCACAATGTTAATTCATGGCGTATTAACACATCTTCCTTGTAGCTGCAGAGCAATTCGAAAAAGAAACCTCAGCACCATGTCTTGGCTGATCAACCATGTTTGGGATAAATGGAAAATTGCGTAAATGTGATTTTTGCATAACCATCTTTAAAGAGCCTTTGCATTACTGAAAACATGGAGAAATGCATGGAATCATCTACCTATAATACTGTCAAGGATGACAGGCAGTAGACTTTTGCAACTGACAGCACAAATAAACACAGTGAGGGAAGCAAACAAGAAGTGTGCATGTCTAACAAGACCCTATTTGTCTGTACTCCAAAAGGAGTTACTTTGGCTTACTAATAACAATGCGCCATGTGTACCCGACAGCTGACTTCTCACTTCTTTTTGTTTTTGCAGGGTTTGTAATTTAATTCCAAACAGGCTGCCATTTAAAAAGCTATTTTGTATATTTTAAACATCCATGCGTTTGCATTGAAAATGTGTGGATGGTACGGATGTCTCGTCCATCTGTCTCCACCTCGGGTTCACCATCCTCATGTCTGCCTGTCCCTGTGCGACCTGCTCAGCTTGGGCAGAGCCAGAGTGGCACACTGACGCCCCCGAACCGGTCGCCACACTGGGCATGGCCTGAAATGTCACCATCTGTCAGCTCAGAGTGCGTGAAGAAAAAAAAAAAAAGGAAAAAAAAGTCTCCTCTTAGTGGCAGCTTAATGGAGCAGCTGTACAGAAAAAAGGTCTCCATCTCCCCTCAGCGAAGCTTGCATATTTATCAGTGACTCGCTTCCACTCTGCTGTTCTCCTCTCAGCTCCGCTCCAATCCCGCGCTCACTCTGTTTGTTAGCAGCCCCGTTACACAACTCCTCCATCCCATCTCAGCAACAACAGGCACCTCTTTAAACACTGCAGCCAAGCCGCCTCTCCATCACAATTCAATTCATTTCAGCCCGGGCTCGAGGCCTGGCCGTGTGCTTTGGTGCCATCTGAGGCACCAAAGGCCAAGAAGAAAAACAACTCGCATTCCTCGCTTTTCCCTCTGCTAAACAGGTTATGACTCCTTTTTCTAAATGATGAACACATTTGATATAGTGCTTAGGATTTGACATTTGAACTCAATATAAAATGTGTGCTGCTGACAATGTATAGCGCATAAAGGTTCTCATCAGAAATGTCTGTGACTTTGTGCCTTACGTAACATAGCCATAGCCCACATCTGCCTGTTCAGACTTCAACAGGTTACTCTCACTAATAGTAATGAGTTGTTTTTTTTATGATACACTTTTTTTGTGATATAGAAAACATGGTGGCCAATAATAACATGTATTAGTCCTAAAACTACAGTAAAAAAAGGGAAAAAAGAGGCTGAAAATGGGCAAATTGAATTACAAATGTTGGGCAAATTACTTTAAAAATGGAATTAAACTACTGATTACTGATTGATCCCTTTTAAAAGTAATCAAATTACTAATGTCATTGTTTTATTTCAAAAGTAATTAGTTACATCACTAGTTAGATTACTGGCTATTTCCCCACCCCCTAAAGAAACTCATAAGCCAGCTCAAACACACCCTTAAGTTAGCTTAAGCACACTTTATTATCTGGTGTTAGAAACCTACGACAGCTCACAATAATGCTCTTGCCTTGTGAGTACTTCTCACTCATGCTCACTGTTTTTGTTTGAGCTGGTGTTGCATGCATGCAGATGACATCATGTGTGCGACTGTTAGAGAGACATCTGCCAGCCGCTGACAGGTTACTGTGAATTATTATTTCTGATTTTAAAATATAGATGTTTAAGCACTTGATTTTACTGGTATTGCAACGGTAACGTAAAGTTACTTAAAATTGTAACAGTAATCTAATTACCAATTTTGAAATGACATTGTGTTAAATTACTATGTTACTAAAAAAAGACTCAAATTACAGCAACACGTTAAGTAACACGGCACTGCCCACCACTGATTACAACTACATAAAACCACACAAATGCAACTAAATCTCTGGGATAAATAAATTGTAATATATAGGCTCTTTAAGGTTTTTATTTTCTGGTATATTATTCTTTTTGAATTGCACCTGATATGTCACACATCACATCACTGTCTATCTACACAGCCTTAAATCTTGGGTCCATCAAATTGCATGCAATTTGCAGAACCGCCTCTGACAGAGGTCGTTTCCTCGGCATCTCGTACCACACTGTCAAGAACAGTCAAAACACTATGAAGACAAAGCTCAGAGACAAAGAGCAATAACACATCCTAATGCGTCTGACTGCGTCCTCTCATTATGGAAGGCTGGGTTAAAAGGGCACATTGCATCCCGTTCTGGGACGGCGCACTCCATCCAGCTTTCACTTCGGAGCCAAAAGCAGACAAACACACAGCAGCTTGGCATTCTTGCGCAGTAATGCGCCGGGTGCTGACAGCTTTAGATTAAAGCAAAAACTATTCTGACTGAAGAGCGCTACAAACATATCCCCGCTGTGCGAGGGACGATGCAGAGAGCCTGGGCATTTAGGCTTTCTAAATGCCGCAATCTCATTTGCAAGCTGGAGCAGAGACTGCATCAATCTGCAGGCAGGAAGAGGACGCAAGCCCGCCCTGCAGGAAAGGGATGAAATGGGAGCGAGGAGAAAGAGAGTGAGAGAGAGAGAGAGTCACAGGAGACGTAATCCTTAAGAACTGGGCCTAAGAAGACGCACCCAAAATTACCCTGGAAAAGTAGGCAAGGCAGCCAGAGACACAGACACATGTTTGATTCAGGATAAAGTAACCTCCTTCAGGCTGGTCTGATGAACATGTATGGGATGGAGCTTACTCCACTGACTGAATAAAAAGGCTTTTTGCTGTAATTCCCATGAGGGCTTTCTTTGGCAGCTCAGTAATCAAACGCTGAATCCAAGTGTCCATCCTTATGTGGATTTTAGGCCTCAAGGATGTGTTTCTGCTTTGGGAAGCAGCAGGGCAGGAAGTTTGGACATTAATGAGATTTTGTTTATATGTGGTGTAAGTGGTTCAGCAGTTACTGCAAAACACAGCATTACTGCAAAAGCTGAATTTGCTTAAAAATGCAAATGCAAAGACTTTTTTTTATTAAGTTGGCATAACTTCTTTTATTTATTTTTTTCCCTCAGTGTTCTGCTGACATCCCGTTTGAAGTATGTGCTAAGAGCCCGATCAATGAATGGGTGGCCACTCAAAATATAAAGAAATTAAGCTCTGCTGCATTTAGAGGGTGAATCTAATGAGCAACATTACTTTCTTTAGGACTTTTCACACAACTACCTGAAGCGGTGCATATATTAGACCCCAGACATAAAGTTACAGCATTTTAATTATGGCATTAGCATTATGAGCATTATTAAAAACCATTTACCCTATTTACACTTCACTCCTAAATGAAATTTAAACCTGTTACACCTATTTCCAATTCAATTTTCTAACTGTATCTTCTAGATTACATTTTAATTGGACTATATTTGAATCACATATATATTAAGGATTTTCCTCTGCAAAAATGAGTTCGTTTTTGCTATTTCCCCAAAGCAAGAGACTGTAGGAGTGTGAATTCTCAAGACGGAACCCAAACAGGTTCTATGACCCGTTTTACATCTGATCATTTGATGTGTATCTAGATGATACCTGGATTAGGTTTACCAGTCTGATAATGCAGGTGTGAATTCACACAACATTTAAACTCAAACCCCTTCAAGAGACCGCCCAAGACCTATACTGTGAAGGCACTTAACCCGGAGGTTCTACTTATGGTGAAGACACCACCCTCTGGACTGCTACCGCTTAACAGAAGCATCACTGCTCCCTTTCCTGACATGAGTTACTTCTGTGACTTTGTTGGACTTCAGTTAATGTGGTCAGCCTAAATGAAGCTGGGATATGGTTAACCACTACTTCGTATCATTTTTCACCATGTCACTACAATACACTGCTTTATACGGTGTGCAGCTTGTGATGGTGATGACTGGTAAACACCCTGTAACCACCAGCAGCACTTCAAATTTTGTATAAAAACACAAAAGCGTATTAGCAGATTTGCAAATGATGCACCACAAAGCCGCCATATTTCCATTAGAGTCGCTTTTCACTACAAAGTGCATGTTGTTCAATTCTAAGCAGATTACTGTCCAAATTCAAGTCACATGAAACAACCAGGAATCAACTCTAAATAAGAGACAAAATAATACACTGATCAAATAGTGTAGGTCCTCCTTGTGCCAACAAAACAGCTCTGATCCAAGCATGGGCTCCCCAAAACATCTGAAGGTGTGCTGTTGCTTGGATCTTACTGCTTTGTCCAGCACATCCCATATATACTCATTTAGACTACGATCTTGAACGTTAACATGCTAAACTCATATTTTTTGGAAGGAAGTTTGGAAGGATGCAATATGCTGATGAAAGAAGCCTCTGCCAGACACTGCAAGGTCAACCCAAAAGACAGCTGGTAGCCTGGGGGTTAGGGAGTTGTGGATGGGTCAAATGCAATGGACATATGTCACACTGTGTGTTGTGTTGTGGTTACATGTGACATGGTACACACTCACTTCATTATGCTGCTATGTGGTTTTGCAGCAGAACATTGCCCAGAATGCCTGTTGACTGATTCCTGTAGTGCATCCTGGTGCCATCTCTTCCAGGCAAGTGACACACATGCACCTGGACACCCACATGATTCATTATACCAGGCTACCTTCTGCCATTGGTCTGGTTCTGATGCTCACATATCCACAGTAAGTGCTTTTGTCACATACTAAAATGACACTATCGTGTAAATTCCACTGCGGTGCTGAGAAAACCCACTACTCAGATAGCACCTGGTGGTCCTGTGAGGGTCTTAATAAAGTTGTTCATCAGTGTATAAATACTGCTCACAGCAGATTAAGCTGTAATAGAAATGAACTGAATGGACTTGGACTAGAATCTTGCAACATGCCTGTAGGGCAAGAGACTTTATAGCTCACTTGACTGTTGAGTAAAAATTATACTCATATATTTGCTTGGCCATATACATTTGGACATGTACATATACTAGCTGGTCAATTTTTACATTTATCTACCAGTAATAAACAACATAGACCTGTGCCTGATTTAGGGGCTGGAGGCCCGTGTGTACTGCCTCCTCAGTGTGATTACATGGCCACTGCCTGAACTGCATACACTATAAAGAAAACCTATATTTCACAAAGAGTCCAGAGGGAGAGAGAGGCTGTACCACACACACACATAACCATCCCTCTTTCCCCCCCCAACTAACCCACCCACCCACTCACTCCATCTTAAAGTGCATTACTCAAATAATGCAAGAAAAAAGCAGGGGGGGAGACAAAGAGAGAGGAGGAGAGAGAGAAGAAGAAAAAGAGGTTACTTCCACTGGAGCTAAATTAAACCTCCAAATTAAAGTGGTGACTGGGGAATGAGCCTCATTTGGAAAGAATGAGGGAGGAAAATGGGGGGCTATGCAGGCACACACTCTAGCATCACCTCTAGCGCAACCTGAGAATGGAGTGGACGCTGAATCTCAATTACAAAGCCTTCAAATGAGCCTTAATTTAAGGAGGTGGAGGCCTACGCATGCCGCCTCTTCACTGTCATTACATGGCCATTGCCTGAACCACACATACTGCTATATTTCAAAGAGTGTCCAGAGGGGCAAAGAGAGAGAGGGAGAATGACTATTTCACACACTCTCCATAATCACCCCTATTCTTCCCATCCCACAAACTAAACCACCGACCCCCCACACCCCTCATTACAAAAGGAGAAGGAGAAAAGGAAAAATAAAGACAGCAGCTCCTTACTTTAGAGCTAAATTAAACCTCCACATTAAACTGGCAACTGGGGACTGCACCTCATTCGGAAAATAAGAAGAGGGAAAACAGGTTGGAGGAATAAAGCGAGGCAGAGAGAAGTAAAAAAAAGAAATTTAATAAAGCCAGATGAGGTAGCCCAGACTAAAGTAGTGGGTCTGTCATGATTAGATGTTAGTAAGACTATCTGGTGCAACAGTTTGTTCAATTAAATTCTCAATATTAAAGAGGAGTTTCACTTATATACATTTCTTTATATTTACTTTATATTTACTGGGGAGGGAGTTACTGGGGAGAGAGAGAGAGAGAGAGATTGTCCTGTTGTGTAACAATGTCCTGCATATAAGTGTATTGAAAGATAATACACTTTAAAAATTATATGCAACAGGAGAATGAAGGCAATTTATTCAAAACTCTAACTGAAGGAAGAGTGAATACCTGCCAGAGATCAAAAGAAATTTCTCTGGGTAAATGTCTTCAGCTGTGTTATTTCACATGTTCTACCTTCCTGTGAACGTTTCTCTGGGCGGTGTTGTGTGCCCATGTCTGTGTGTGTTTGATAGGAGCATAGACTAGTAGAACAGTAGATCCACCAGTAGAAAAGAAAAAAAGAAAAGGGGGCAGCTGGTGGCCTAGTGGTTAGGGCATTCGCCCTGCGACCAGAAACTCCGGGTTCGATCCTCAAGACCGCTAGGCACTGCTGAGGTACCCTGAGCAAGGTACCGTTCCCACACACTGCTCCCCGGGTGCCGTGTTCCTGTCTGCCCCCTGCTTCACTTGGTGAATGGGTTAAATGCAGAGGTTGAATTTCGTGCTGTTCACACTGTGTGCAGTGGTGTGTTCACGTATGACAAATGGTCACTTTCACTTTCACTTTAGAACGTGTGGGCGACAGTTCACTGGGGTTCATGTCCTCCCTTTGAGCAAGTACATCACACTACATCACTTTTAACACTACATTGCCCTATGTCTAGGATGGTAGTGGGTAAAACACTCACCTATGAACCTGATGACCTCAAAGTTCAACCCCCCCACCTCACTTTCTACCATTGTATCCTTGAGCACGACACTTAACCCACTGTTGCTCCAGGAGGACTGTCCCTGTAACTAATGACTGTAATTTGTTTTGGATAAAGGTGTCTGCCAAAGGTCACTTTACTTCATCTGTAAAATGATTAAAGTGTAAGTGACTCTAGATAAGAGTGTTGGGCAGATTTATAATGTAACTACCACAGAATCAGGCTGTCCACACTTGACTTATTGTTTAGAGTTGAGATTCTTAGAGCTGTGGTGATTTTGGTATGCGGTGTACATCATACAGCCTGTGGACTTCTGTAATTAAGGTGCATGAGGCTAAAATACAACATAAACTCTTCTGCTGCAGAGCACACCATTAGCCCCTATTAGCAAGCAAAATCTTTTTTCCACTTTGGTAAAATCCAAACTCTGTGAACTGTGTAAAAAATAAGAAATGCCTCGATATGTGTTGTGAGTGCAGTAATGTTTGTAGAGCAACTTTTTAATACGCTGTATTGCTGCAGCTTCAGTTTCTGATGGGATGAAAGAGTCACACATGCTGCCATACTGCTCTTAACATCACTGTTTTAATTGTTGCAGTAGCAAAATGTGTATATATATATTCTTTATTTGTGCTGGGCCGTTAAGGACAGAGGGACCTGGGTCTATACTACAAACGGCGTTAAAAAAATTAATCTATGCCCACCTCTAATATATATATACACACACATATATATACATATCAAAATCCTTTGATAAAAATGCAAGGTTTCTTTTTGAACAGTGATGTGCTTATGTTGTGCGAGGGTCACTGGTTGCCAAGGTCTGTCTCTCTCTCTCTCTCTCTCTCTCTCTATCTATCTCTCGCTCTCTCTCTGATTTTCTATCTCCACTACATTGACAGTCCAACATGAGTTGACATAAACGAGGGGACATGTTGTGCACCACCCCCCAACTCTAATACTCAGGTCACGCAGCTGAGCCCTGCAGGTCACTCGGAGGCCAAAGCCCAGTCATCATGAGCTGTCATGCTCAAGGAGATGCACTAGACTAGGTCGAGCTGAACATGAAAGAAGACACTGTACTTGTGACGCTTGGCTGGACTGAGAAACACATCAGATCACTCAAAAAAAACAGAGGCCTTTATTCAGAGAAGCTACATGGAAACAAATGCCAGAGCCGACATTCGAGCTGTGCTGTGTCTGATTCAAGAAACTGATTTGAGTACAAATACGGACACCTTTCAGAGACATCTGCCTCTGAGCACTACTGCTTTTGGGGAGTAAGATGGGAGTAAACATTTGTATCTTTAATTGTATCTTTAATGTCTTTAACATTTAAATGACATAACAGAGCAGCTCCAGTGTTAGTTCCTGTGTTGACTCCTGTAAGGCCTGGTTTAATGCCTGGTCTTTTTGTTTGGTCTACATACACATTTGGTCCACTCTCAAACATGTGTTGGCCCTAAAAATCTTTTATTTTCAAATGTACTCCTACAGTAGTGCGCTCCTACATCTTGCTTTGTGCTGGAGAAGGATTAAGTTTGTTAGAAAAAGTGCTACAGATGCCACCAAGTGGCCTGTGCAGACAGTTTGGCAGACAGTACGAAAACCAAGGGAGGTGGAATTTGTCCATGTGTTGAAAATGGTCAACTGCTTAATCACTGGATAGAAGCAAATACTCACCACCAAGCTAGTCCCTGATTTACTCATCACTTGCAAAAGGTGTCCAAATGTAACCTCCTACAATGTACATGAAATGTGTCCTATTACTCTAAAAAAATAAATAAATAAATAAATAAAAAAAAGGAAGAAAGAAAGAAAAAAAAATCTAAATAGAAGATAAGACACAAAACCAAATAAGACATCAAGCCAGTTTACACTAGTGAAAAAACATGAAAATAAATAAAAGATCAATTGGTAAAAGAGAAACAGTCACTGAGTTGCAGCTTTTATATCAGTTAAATGCAAATTTGCGAAAAAATATTTAAATGCATACACAGTTCTCTGCATGGTTAAATGAATCTATTACGGAAACTATGACTGTTCTTTTGACAAACTTTTAAAAAATGTATGAAAGTCCCTTTTCAGTACTGTTTTGAACACTTTTTGGTACAGATATTATGATAATGAGCCAACTAAGAAAGTTTGCAACGAATACAGAAGTGACTGATTTATGCATCTGTGAGCCAATAAAAGAAAAGGGAAAGATTAAATATTATTTTATGTTCAAATTCCACATTGAGGTTACAAGTACAAAATGATATTCAGATTGAATTCAGTGACTTTGCCGAACGAGGGTCGTTATTCCTAATACAAGGAATTCTTCTTAAATGTTCACAAACTGTACGTAATTGACAGAGGGAAGTCTTGGCAACAGCAAAGAAGCAGTTATTATGAAAGTACTAAGAAGTATCTACATCTCTATTAATGTTCTTAAGATATATGCTTCTGTTTGACAGGGGGGGTTCCGTTTCAGCTTAGTACATTATAAGATTTTCTTTTATAAATATAGGGTTGTATGAGCAGCAGTGAATCAAAATGGATTAAACTACATGAGCCTACAGCATTAAAATGCACAAGCAAATTAAACAGAATAAATATCCCATCGCGTTTGACCTCCAGTCTGTGTAAAACACAAGAAGGAACAGCAGAAGATGTGAAGAGGACTTTTTTCCTCTATTCTTTCTTCATTTTCCCTGTTTTTTTCTCTGACAGCTCATGCATAAGTGTTACGAACAGTGATAATACTGTCAGGCATTTCACACAATTTCTGACAGCTCCAAAAACGCCACTGCCATCCCTTCTCAGTTCTCAGGTGTTTTCATTTCGTTTCAGTTCAGTTCCTCCAAAACCCACACATTCATTAGAGGTTCCTTAAAGGAACAGTTTGCCTAAAATTGTATTTACATTTATACTGTCCAGTATAAATGTTCGGTAGCCATGGTTAGCCTTAGTTTCTCACTAGAGATTAGTGTTATTTGTAGATAACCTCAGCTTAAACCATTTAAACCTGTTACGTTTCGAGCACACTTGGCTTCTGACACTGCATGAGGAAAATCCCGTACCAAGAAAAAGTAATAGTGCCCACTGAGGCCTGAATTTTGGCCATGCTTTTGGCTTAAAGCAAATGTTGGATGATTTGTCTGTGCGTTTTGAACAATGCAATGCCATTACTAAATACCTACATTAGCCGTGTAGCTCCAATGTAAAACTAAAGAAGCAAATGTCAGACACCGAACATATCTGGGCTAATTAACTACAGTGTGTCTGTAAATTGTGTAAATTACATTATTATTGCTGAACTACAGTTTGAAGTTTGGAATAAGTGTGGAGAGTGGTGGCCATACGACTATGTATGTGTGTGTGTGTGTGTGTACATGCTGAGGAACAAGCAAGTAAAACTGAGAAACGGAACCCGAACTAGTACAGTGCACTGTGCACACACTGCCTCTGAATGCTGGGATGAGGATACGCTGTGATAAACAACAGATCTGACAGACCCCAAGAGCCCTCCTGACCCACATGTACAATTACTCTGTACATCTAGGACCACAGTGTGTGTGTACACATGCACACTCCACACCAATAACCACATAATTCCCTCACTGTGTGCCCCACACTGTCAGTTTTTGGAAAGGTGCGTGTGTGTGGGTGGGTGGGGGAGGGGTGAGTAAATGAGTGGCAGAGAGACTGAGAAAGAGGGGAGATTGTGTGAGATAGTGAGTGAGTGAGAGAGTGAATGAGAAAGAGAGAGAGAGAGAGAGAGGCAGATAGTGTGAGTGAGTGAATGAGAGAGAGACAGAGAGAGAGAGAGAGAGAGAGAGAGAGAGAGAGAGAGAGAGAGAGAGAGAGAGAGAGAGAGAGAG
>JBBPDH010116768.1:0-19930 GCA_037974565.1 Clupeocharax schoutedeni | reverse complement strand
TGTTATGTCTTGTCTGAGTGTGCAGTCGTGATGTGAATAATTTCCTTCGGGATAAATAAAGTTTTCTGATTCTGATTATTATTAGCAGCAGCAGTACAGCACTAGTATCATAATTATCAACATAAAAGTAACAATAGTGCTATTGCTAACATTGATTATTTATTTCTTAATTATTTGAGCTAAGAAGTCCCTGTGCCTGATTTATTAAGGTTACTAAACTAGGTCAACTTTTATAAAATACCTATATTATTGTACTATAACCCTAAAAAAATAATTAAAATACAGCGATCTTTTTTAAACCATAAATTTGTACACAACTAAATACAGTAATCAGGAGAGTCTATTGCAATACTAATGTGTAATACTGACCTGTCCCCAGCAGGCAGCAGCATGGAGAGGAGTCCAGCCGTCACTGTCCTTCTCTTCTATACGCACCCTCCGCTCCAGCAGCAGCTCCCCCACTAACAGGTAGCCGTTAGCAGCCGCAATATGCAGCTACACAGAGCACAGAAAATGAATTAATACAATTATTGTGAAAAATCTATTTCACTGTAATATTTAAATAATGTGTAATAAACCTATAATAAATAAATAAATCGTTTGGTTTATTGCATTGCCTTTGTTTCTGTGCTGTTTAAAGGATAGGTCCTCCAGGCATGCCTACACATTCAGTTGCATTTAAAGTATTTCTGGATTGACAGCACATTAAAATAGTTTTCTAAAGAATCCCAATCAAATCATTTTGAGCTCAGGGACATTTTTCCAACCTTTGTGGTTTTATCTGAACCTTGCTCTAAATAATCTCGTTCTCTCTCTTACCAGAGTAGCCCCATTATCATCGGGCACATTTAGATCAGCTCCTCTCTCGATCAGTGCTCGGACATCTACCACCATCTCTCTCTCCTTCGCTCCTCGGCACTCGTCAATGCGCTCCTGAGTGATACCTGTTACCAAGGACACACTACAAGTCCATCACAGTCCCTGTTACAGAGGTCACTGAGGTAAGACACACACTCGGACAGTGTCCAAATGTTGGTGACTAAAATAATATGGGAGTGAATTCTGTCATACACAACTCATACCAAGAAAACATTAAACTGTTCTTGAGAAATACCCATCAGACTGAAGAATGCAGGTGATGTTGCTTTTGGAATATGTGACCAGAAGACAAGTTAAACCACATAAAAGAGGTGTTAGATAGATACGGTGGCAAATTCCAGGATTTTTCAAACTTTCCATCAGAATGAATGGGATTTAATTGGAATAAACTGGAAAATGCAACATTGTAGGCTAAGTCTATAAAAGTGAACTTAAATGTAGTTAAAAAGAATAACATCTTGCAGCATAATCTTCACATTTCTAACCTGGATTGTGAATGCAATTACATGCAAAGATCATTTCTAGAATCCTGCACAAATCAGCAGGACTGTTGAAACCATTTGAGCTCAAGAACTAGATCCAGTCAAGTTGTGACGATATTACCAGAGTAAATATATTTGATCTATGGTTTTAAAAATAAAATGTGATCATGAAACAGTGAGTTAGAAGTAAATCATGCCACATATAAGCTAGCAAATCGAACTTCACTGACAATTTAAAAGGCTAGCTATCATGGTGCTACCTAGCTCAACGGTTTCTTCTCCTACTACCGAGCTTTCAGTTTTCATGAAGGAATGAAGGTTACAGCTTGCTTCAGTGTGCTAACAGAGGACTGTTCATTTATCTGGCATTCATCGCTTGTAAAATATTTTTAATACCATTGCAACTGTCTAGCTAACTATTTATGTATCTCATGTATTTTTTTTCTCATTGTATTTTACATTGATCTGATGTGTGGATACATTTCACCCAAGGTAATGTAGAACGAGAGGCTGTGCACATTAGCAAATTCTGTGCAAAAACCAAAGTTAAGAGTGCCACAAAGACGCAACAGCACATATACTGAACAAAAATATAAACGCCACATTTAGTTTTTGCATTTGTTATATACACAAAAGACCCAATACTCTCAAATAGGGCTGTAACAGTACATGGGTCACGGTTCGGTACATGATGTCTTTTGGAAAATACACGGTACGACGGAGAAGACGTGATTGAAGTAATACGGAATCACAGAGGAACCAAAAAGCGCAAGTAAATCATAAACCTGGGTGGAAGCATGGTGCAATAATGCCACCTACTGGCGTAACACTTACACACACATGAACATAAAAGCAAGAGTGTGTGTTTACTGGTTAACACACTGCTGTTTATTTAAAATAAAAGAAAACAAACCAAGCCTCATTCTTTAGAACTCTTAGTGCCTTTGCTGTATCGTGAACCGTACCAAACCGTGACCCCAAAACCGAGGTACGTACCGAACCGTGACCTTTCTGTACCGTTACACCCCTACTCTCAAATATTGTTCACAAATCTGTCTAAATCTGTGTCAGTGAGGACTTCTCCCAAAAAGTGTTGTGTTTATATTTTTGTTCAGTGTAATAAAGTCCCCACAGTTTCCCCATGGCTCAAAACAAGCAAGCCCTGATACGCGTTCCTCTGTGGGATTAAAGCTGAAAATGATTCAGCTGTTTCAAATGCATTTTATTTTTGCACACAAATAAATCAAAGACAAAAATTTACATTTTAAAAATGTGTATATTAGAAATGTTTGCATGCATGTCTGCTTATTACAAAAGAAAATATTCATGTTTGTATATGACAGTTTGAAAAAGTGAAAGTGAAAGTGATCATTCGGTCATACGTGAACACACTACAGCACACGACGTGAACAGCACGAAATTCTCTCTCTGCATTTAACCCATTCACCAAGTGAAGCAGGGGGCAGGCAGAACACGGCGCCGGGGGAGCAGTGTGTGGGACGGTACCTTGCTCAGGGTACCTCAGAGGTGCCTAGCGGTCTTGGGATTCTAACCTGGACTTTCCAATCACAGGGCGAATGCCTTAACCACTAGGCCACCGCTGCCCCTGTGTAACTAACCCCAAATTTACAATGACCTAGTGACTGATACTGCTATTAAAGGCACACGTGTGTCGTAGGTACACAGTTTAGACTACATTTGGACTTTGGATTTTCAGCTTTAATTCAAGGGGTTTAACGAAGTATTACATTAAGCTTTCTGAAATTATAGGCCTTTTTCACAAAGTCCTTTTTTCAGAAAATAAGTAGATAAAAGATCTGGAGTTGATTTGGTAGCTGTTCGCTGGAAATCAAGATGAGGTTCAAAGAAGAAGGATTGTATCCTTGAAAAAAAATTAAGAGAGAGAAATGCTGAAATACTTTCTTTAAAAAAGGAATGGATCAATGAGCTCAGCAACAGCTAAAGGCTTGGGAGATACCTAGATGATCACAGAATTATTTTCTTAAAATAAAACCTTCAGGCAGGAGGAAGGCATATCACTGTAAATGAATGTAAATACAGGCTTTACCTTAATGCAAATCACTAGTGTGCCAACACTACGCAAATCAGGTAGGCTAGAAAAGATATTCTGGAATTAAGTTCTTGGGCACATGAAACCAAGAATGATGGGTGTGGAAAAAAGTATGGAGAAAGAAGAACAACTGATGATCCGAAAAGTTTGATGGAACACATCGTCCCTCAAACATTGTGGAGGCAGTTTGGCTGCCAGTGGAACTGAGTCACTGTTGTTTATTGTGTAGCAGGATGAATTCTGAAACGTATACGGCTACACTCGCTACGCAGATTCAACCAAATGCTGCAAAACTGTTTGTAAGGTGCTTTATAGTGCAAATGGATAATGACCCATCCAGTGGGTATCCAGTGTTTCTCAAGGTGAAGAATTGGGGTACACGTCAATGGCCAAGTCAATCAACTGATCTCCCAGTATAGCATGCTTTTCAGCTACTGAATACAAAACTCAACAACTAAAGCTGGGAACACTAAAGGTCTGGCAAAGCATTGCAAGAGAACAACCTTCGAGATGCCCATGTGTTCCAGACTTCAGGCAGTGTTTGACTACAAATGATTTCCAGCCAAGTATTAAAACAATATATACATTTTATATGACATTACTTTGTCCAATTACTTTTGAGCCTCTGAAAATGAAGGAATTCTGCAAAAAATGACTTTAATGTCTTAAAAAAAACATTCCCCTTTAAAACCTCTTAAATTAAAGCTGAAAATTGACTTCTGTTACATCTTTACTGTTTAATTTCAATTTAATTGTGGTGGTACACAAAGAGAAAATGTGCATCTATGTCCAAACACTTATGGACCTAATTGTATGTATTAGGGAAGTTAAGGTGGCAGGTTTCCACTTACCCTGCTCTGCCATCACCACCTCTATCAGCTCCAGTGTGGCCTCGTCCTCACACAGATCATATGGCATGTTCCCATCTGCATTTACTGCCAGCAGATCTGCACCACTGCACGCGCGCACACACACACACACACATCTCTTAAATGTCATGCATGGACTTTTGTAACATTTAGCCCAAATATCACATAATGCTACTAATGAATGCTACTAATTAGCTGAGGAAAAACTTTTAGTACTACAGAACTTAAATGCAGGTTTTCAGGTGTTTCCAGGTACATAGGGTACACGCGTTCTTTGACTTAGATGCAGGAGCTCTTGCAACGTAACTGTTTCTATACATATTTTCATTTGGATCAATAATTTTCATTTTCAATAAATATCAGAGACTTACGCCTGTACAAGCAGCTGGACAAGGTCAGTGTGACCGCAGGTAGCTGCTGCATGCAGAGGAGTCCAGAGCTCACTGTCGCATGCATTTACGCTCGCTCCTGCATCCAGCAGACAGCGCACCACCTCCACAAAGTCGTCTATACAGCACTGCGGAGTCAATCAAGAATAGCAAGCACAGCATTAGCTAGTGTTACATTTTTGTAAGCATAAACCAGTCACATAAAATAATAGTAAGTTTCACTAATATAACACCTTTCATAATCCCACAGTCACTTTAAACGGCTTAAAATCTTAAATCTTAAATTAAGTTGATATGATTCTACATTCAACAATTTAAATATAATAAATTAGACACCAAAGGGTAGTTTTTAGATGCTTTCTTCAGTAATTCAAGTTAGACACTAACACTTTTTTGATTCTCACTCTCCTACTTACCATTCAAAATCTCTGAAAGGGAAATAGACTAGCAAAGTGTTTCACTAAAAATGCCCCAGTAAACAGCAGGATATAGAATGTTATGAACCACTCTGAAAGCCAGCTGGAGCAGGGTTATGTGGGCTGGGCTTTCACAAAGACATTCCAGCAAGTTATGCTGTCGATCATACACAGCTCGCATTAAATTAACTCTGCATTATTCCAGAGAACATATATAGTGCATGCAATGCACTACAGCTTCATCACTCTTGGTAATCATCAAAACCATTGCAGTGCAATATGTGTTACATGCAATACAGATTCCTTTTGAGTGCTGTGTTATGATGGAACTTAAGAGAATACTTTGTGTACTGTTTAAAGGCAGTTTTGAAGATTCTGCTGATACCAAGCCAATCAACCACATGACATTTAGACATTTATCATTATTACTCTCATTACTATTATGGCTTGAAGAAAAATGGACTGCACTAAGTACAGGGCAATTTTTGAAGAAAGCCTGTTTCAGTCTGAAAGAGATTTTTGACTGGGCAGGGGTTCACCCAGTTCACCCAGTTCACCCAGACAGTGACCCTAAACATGCAGCTAAAGCTACACTGGAGTGGTTAGTAAAAGGCCTAGTAAAAACCCAGAGCTCATCCTAACTGAGGAGATTGCTGTTTACCAGCACGACCCATCTAACATGAAGGAGTTGATTCAGAAAAAAATCCCAGTGGCTCGATGTGCTAAGCTAATAGAGACAAACCCCATTGCATCAAAAGGTGGCACTATCAAGTACTGACTTCGGGGTGAACACCTACGCTCACTCAAGACTCTTTTTGTCTTGATTACAATTAAAAATATTTTGTGATGAGAAGTTGCGTAAATCAAATGATGCTAACTCCCCAAACTTCCATAATTCATAACAATTCATATTTGTAAACAATATGCTGGTTTTTGTTACTGTGTCATTGAGACTGATATATGTAAATGAGCTCTGCTGCGATTGGCTGGCCTCAACTGTGTTTCTTTCACAAATATTTCTGGATCTAAACATCTTTTCTTCAGCTTGAATGACCATAAGAACACAAAAGCGATTAATTAAAAATGGACTGTAATGCAGCTTAGTTGCTGAATGTGGACTGTATGGATTTTCCATGATATGGGGACTTTAAGATGCAGTTATCAGAACAAGATATTAGTGATAAACAACATAACCACACACAAAGACAAAATATGATTACTGCTATATTTCTGTCATTAGTCCTGATCAGGTATTTTTTAAAGGAGACAGGAAAAGTAAGAGTGGGAGGGAAAAAATGGTGTTATCATGAGAATGTCTGACTAAAAGCAGCTGATGGGTCAAATTCTGAACTGCCGTACCAGGCTTCACTCTCTCTAGCTCTTCCTCCTGCACTAATCATAGTGTTTGGCCTGGATATTTTCAAGGATAGGAATGCTACGTTAGTCACTGATACCCGCTTCTATAGGAAAAGCTAAGGAATGTATGTGTAAACTTATACGTGTAAGAGGAAGAGACAATTTTATGTAAGTGAATGCATGTGTGTGTTCACACCTGGTGCAGTGCTGTCAGTCCATCTTCATTAAAAAGGTCTGGGTTAATGCCACTATTCAGTAGCTCCCTCACTGCAACACAAACACAAACAAATATCATCTGGTATTTATATAGCAACGTGCATCCAGTTTATTAGGGTCACCGACTTTATACCTAGGTTTACTGACCACTGTAGACTTAGGGGACCCCTATAGAATCACAACTAACAATGTATTACTTATTCCATTCTCAGAGAAACAATAACATGGACATGGCAGTGGCGTGGAGATCACACTAACATAGCATTGCTGTTGGGGTTTTTATATACTCACGGCCCAATGCTGACCAGAACAGTGTATGTATTATATGTATATATTTTTGCCATGTTGCACTAGGGGGTTAATGGTTTGCACCACAAGAGTCCAAATCTTATTGTTCAAAACACTGTTCACTGACACGGAGATGAAACTGCTGAAAAAAATAGAATAAATAAGATGCATATTAGATAACTGTTTTGTTTTGGTACATAAACAGGCATATAACCTTCACTGGTTTCTTCAATACAACACATGGAAAATTTGCACTATGCACAAACTACTTGATTTGAAGTGGAAAATGCTGGACCAAAAATGAATAAAATGGTTACCTATTTTAGCCCTTTTCTGGCTCACATGACCGGAGTGTCGAACTACACACATATGTAATCAGCTCGGAATTTTAACTGTAGTCTCAAATACTCTAGACTATCATTGTGGTTAATTATGAAACATTATTCCCTGCACTCAGAAAGGACTGTGAAGTAGGAAGGCACCCAGTTATGCCCAAATGTTTGTATAAAATGCTCCTAACTGAAGTTCCTCTGTTTTTGAAGGCAGAATAGATACATCATCCTTCACTGTCCTACATTTGCCATAATCCTGTGTCAGCCCCAGACTACTTCATCTCAGAACCTGCAAACTGCTCTATTTGTGGCCGTGTGTTCTTCCCAGAATTGCTCTGTCATTCGTAACCAGGAGTCTTGGTGCCTTAGACGTGAATGCAGACTGGAATAGAGCCTCGGCTGCTTTTAGGGTAGAAGGAAGTGATGTGAAGGGGATAAAGGCACTGCTTAGATAAACAGTCTACCGGTCAGATTTTTTAAATTCCAATCACCAGTAGTGGGATTAGCGCGTGCCTACGGCTCTGGCATATAGAACCCGTCAGGAAGGCAGCTGGTGTCAGCTGGTCTCTGGCGACTCTAGCTATTTTCCTCATCTAAGTCCAATGTGCCCAGGGCCACTACTGCAGGCGCTGGTAGAATGGGCTCGGGGACTACCGGGGCTTCACCCAAAAGATAATGCCAAAAGGGCGCATTTTTTCATCCAGGTGATTTCAAAATTAAACCATCAAAAGAACAGTGACTGCCTAATCCAAGTTTAGCCTCCTGCCTGATGTATAGATTCCAAGTTCCAGTGGTTGGTAAATTTCTGAAAGTAACCAATGGCCCCTTGATAGTGAGGATCTCTGGGTTGCCAGTACCATAATTATGCTCTCCTTGCAGGGATTGAATTCAGAGGCTGAGACAGTACGTCTCTCAACCTTCGAGGCACGTACCTCTACTAAAAAGAGACGGGCTGGGTCTGGTATTTTTAGGACAGGAGCAGTAGTGAACATTTGTTTCAGACTGTTAAAGGCAGGTCTGACTAATGGAGTTAATGGTAAGTGTTTGGGCTTCCATTTAAGGAGGTTGGACCAGGGGTTGGCCACCAGAAACCTGAAAGAACCTGTGATAAATGTTGAAGAACCCTAGGATGAGTGGCATCACTGCTGTAACTTTCTGAATAAGAGGCTGTACATGGGCAATGTGCTCCACACACCGGGACAGCTTGTCTCGGCGCATGTTGTTTAGGATGCCCTTAAAGACAGAGGTGTTTACCAACCTGTACGTCATCATGTCAAACATGATGGTCTCCCGCATGTTTGCACAACAGGTTGTATGCACTGCGCAAGTCTAAATTGGTGAAAATCTTAGAACCACAAGGTGTGGCCCAACCCTGGGAACGCCCACTGAAGCTTTGGATGAAAACAGACACTTTGTGTAAGTCTTCGGGAGTTTCGGGAGCCTACAAGGTCTCCCACGTAGGGCTCTGGTAGCAAGGCGTGGCTTGGTTCACTCCGGTGAGTAGGCACAGAGGGATTAAGAAAAGCTAGGCAAGTTCAAAGCTGGATCACAGACACACAGACAGAAAGGGCCAGTTTGAATGATGGTTATTGGGAAGTGAGTCCTGGGCTGGGCTGGGCTGGCCTTAAGCACAGTGCGGTAAAAGAAACAAGTGAGGCTACTGAGGGAGAGAACAACTGATAACAACAATTGAGGGTTGGGAGAGGCGTGGCGAAGGTGCACTGGCCAGGACAGGGAGCACAGAAAACTGTGGTTAAATTGGAGCATCAGGTCCCTTGCTGGAATTCAGGTACCTACTGTTTAATTGATACGTATGAATTCAAAAACAACAGCATAAAGTCATGTTCCTTTTCTATCACTTTTAGTGTCATTACAAACTGGCCTTTGGCATTTTCACCTGAAGCTCACACTGTACTCAATGCTAAACTAAACATCAGTGTTTCAGCAGGCAAAAACACTGCCATCCACTACCTGTACTACAGTTTTCAAACAATGCGAAAAGGTAACTCTCATGCATGCTGCGAAACTACACTGGTACATATGGCTAAATAGTGCCACATTGTGTTTGGCTACATTACTGTCCTTCAACAATCCTCATGGTGGTTACTACAGTCCATGGAAATGAACTGAAAGTTCTAAAATAACCGAGGTGCCTGCTTTTCTTGTAAACAATGATGCACATTAACCATGGCCCACCCTCCATTTGAAAGGTACTGAAGAAAACGAGTCCATGTATTTATCAGTATCATTAAGTACTGAATTCTGACGTGCACCAAATGAAGCAGCGGGCAGCCTGGAACACAGCGCTCATGGAGCAGTGTGTGGGGATGGCACCATGCTCAAGAGTATCTCAGAGGTGCTTCAGGTAGTCTCGGGATTAGAACACATGACTTTCCGAACTCCCCTAACCAGTATGCCACCAGCTGCCCCAGAACTGTTAACAAGAATGTTTTCTCATGTCCCTGTTAATTTGTCATGTTAATTTTGGTAAGGGTATTGGTAGCCAGTTAAACTCTCGATTTAGATATCATCAGGAAAACACAGCATCTCCATTCTTACTAACTCCTAGAAACGTGTGTTTTATTTGTGTATCTCTTAACCCAAATGAAGTTCATGTTTGTTGTCTAGTTTCCATCATTCATGAAATTACATTCTATGCCTTGGAATTCCTCTTTAATGCCCCCATTTCCCTACACGTACCTTCCTCCAGGTCATTTCTGGCTGCAGCCTCCAGCAGCGTAATGTTGTTGGGGAAGGTCACGTTCCTGCTGCCCTCCTTCTTGTTCTTCTTATGCAAAACCTTTCCCGCTCTGGCATTCTCCTTCTCCATCTGAGCCCAGCCTTTCAGTTGCTGTGACCGGCGTTTCTGGGCATGCTTCAGACGCTCTGTGGCAGACAGTCGTCCTACAGTAGTCATTTCTGCAAGAAGCTCCGCATGCTCTGCCATTTCCTTAAACTTAACACTTGCACTGCGTTCTCCACACTGGCTTTCGATTCCTCTACAGCTTTGGTATTAAGGAGTTCAAGTCATTCCTTGGTTTAGCTCACCCTGCCTTACCAGTCAGTATAGAACTAACATATGGAACTAGTCTGATTTCTGCAGTTCAGATAAATGATACGAACTTGGAATCAGTAATATTTACCCAAAATAAATTAGCCAGTCTGTTGAGGTCAGGTAGCAGGTACAGGACAAAGCCCTAGAAAGGGCACTCAGAGCAAATGTCTGCGCCATTCAACAGACCCAGATGGGTTAGACATAGACTGGATTTTTGCAATTTGTGCAAACTATTTGGAGAAATCCAAATGCCAGTGGACCATTACAGGGAAGGGTTTTGAGGAGACCAGACAGTGATCAGATGCCCTCATGGTGATGGTGTGAACCTTTTACCAATTAACAGAGCTTTTCCTCCTTTTACTGGCATGACGTCACAAAACAGACCTTAATAATGAATAACTCAAATCAGAAGCATAAAACTAGCTCATTAGATTCTTATGAGGAACCTGCTTCAGTCACATGAGATATAATCCCAGAGCAGGGCCCTTTCAACAGTCACTGAGCAATCCTCTAGAATCAGGTACATCATGAGTCCATCTAGTGTACAATACAGACTAGTGTCCAGTTTTCTCCAGTGACACGCGACCTCTCGGATATTTGTCAAGAAGAGATGATGCAGAGGAAGTCATCCCGTGAGGAGTCTCAGGAACAGGACTTAAAGTTGTTGATCCCCATTCCACCTCTCACACAGCTGGTAACAGTCTCCTCTAATCTGGAGCCAGGGACCTAAGGAGGTACAGAAAAGAGACATACAATACGGTTTAATATCAGTAGTTCATTTGCAATATTGAAATCAGCCAGTGACAGTTTACCCAATTTCCCCCCTTACCCAAAATGTATTCCATCAACTAAGTGTCTGCTTCTTAAGTTTTCCACTGGGACTACGAGACTATCGTAGTAGACATATACCCTACAATACTGTGCTCTTGTCTTAACATTAAAAAACGTATAGACAAACATCAGTTATGTGAGGTACATAAATACAAAAAAACCCTAATAATTCACTTTGACACTACTAAACAAGATCCCAGTTTGAGACCAAAGTTATACTTTACTATATCAATTAATGTTACATGTTTAGTATTATAATATCGGTACATGTTAAAGAACAGAAAGCCTGAAATGAGGTGAGTAAAGCAGCAGCACCACTGTGTAAACCTAACACAGAAAACGGGAGTAGTAAGCATATCTGCTCTCCTACGAGTAGTAACTTGAGCCCGTACTGGCTTTCATTAATGATTGACAGTCCGTGTAGCACCTCTGCTCCTACAATGTATCACAATTAGGGGGGTGTAGCTCCCATGGCTATCCCCCTCAATCACAACCCTGTAATTTCATGAGGTTTTTGGCATTAGCTCACATTTAAGCTCCAATGTCTTCATCGGCTACTCTCACCATCCTCAAATTACTAGAGCCTATTATTTAACATCTTCCTAAAACTGAGCTTCTCTTTCCTTTCTTCAGTTTCTCTCTCACTCACTCAGTCACTCTCCCTCTCTCACTCATTCCCTCTCTCTCCCTATCAAGATGGATCTCACGTAAGGTGCTCTCCAGGCATAGCATGCATTATTAAGCAGCAGTGAGAGGCGAGGGAAGGTCAGCGAGACGCCTGCATCATTAGAGCTATGACAGCGCATTAGTGCAGCACAATGTGTTGTTTCTTAATGAATTTTGTGATACTGTCCTTTCTAATGCTGCAACCTGCAAAAGAGCCCTAACAAATTACAAGCTTTTCTTGGATGAATTTTTGTATGAATGTGCATTTTTAAGATCAATTAAAATGTACATCCATAATGAATCAGTAATTGTTTTGCACAGTGATTACGCATATTTTTAATTCTCCAAGGGAATGCTCTCAATACCAAACAGCCCGATGGCCAGCAGGGCGGAACAACATGAATAAAATACAATATTAGGTTTATATTACTACATATTGAGATTACAATGGCCATGTAACCGTGACAACACCTGAATAGATGACATGGCTCCACTACAGTGGTTTCCAGACCAGTTCTCAAGTAACCCCTGCCCTGCACATTTTTGTATCAACATCCCCACTTCAACAGAAGAACAGCTAGATAATTAGGAGTGTTAGGAGCATCAAGTGTAAAGTGTCCACAGTGTGAAGCATAGTTGCCGTCCACAGGCTAGGAGGCCTAAACACACACTCAAACATGCAGAGACAGTGGAGTGAGTGCAAAGTGGAGACTTTATCTTAAACAAAAGGCATAATGATAAACAAAACCACCTTAGGGCTGAAAACATAACCTGGGCTCTCTACCTCCCACGCCCTCCGTCCCTCCTCCTATCCTCTGCAGCCTGTTCTACAGCCCTCTCTTTCCCTCTCAGACAGAGAGCCCATGTTTTTAAGAGTCCTGTCTCCTCCCTTAATCCAGCACACCCAGCTATTGTAAAGGGAGGAGCCCCAAGCTCAGTCCTTCAGGCCTGTGAGGGTGCAAAAAGGTTAAAGCCAGATTCTGATAATGCACCAATTAGTTCTCATGCTTTGGTTACATGTTCTAAAGTACAGCAGCTCTGACCTGACTGCCATATATAACTTGTTTTCCAGGGTTTAGTTACACACTCATGCTGACTGCTAGAATACTACTTGGTATAATACAGTGTGAGCTCTTCGGATGAAGTATTCCAGGTGAAATAGTCCACAGTTACCTAAAGAGCACTTTTCTGGTCTATCATGAGTAGCCTTTATAAGTCTAGAGCACATCTAGAACTGAACCATGAGAAACACATTCAGACCAACTCTGTAAACAACCACCACCGGTGTACAGTAACCATTAGCTAATACGTAGATTATCTTCCTTTAATCCATTCATGCTCATGAATAAAATGATCAATAAAATGATTGTACATTTTTAGAAATTATCTAATATTTTTTGAAGAGGTTTTTCTTTCCCTGAGTCACTCAGTCTAACATTCTTCCTCAAACAGTGGACCTTTTCAAGCTGTAACTGGAAGAATACAGAAAAGCTTACACACAGAGTCTTAAAGGTCCCATGGCGTGCTGCTTTTGAAAGCATTTATATAGGACATAGTGGTCCCCTAATACTGTATCTGAAGTCTCTCTCCAACATTTAGCCTTGGTGCAGAATTACAGACACAATGAGGGTTCCCTAGGACGCGCCATTTCTGTGTCTGTAGCTTTAAAAGATAATGAGCAGGAGAGAGGCGGGACGAGGAGGACAGAGGCAGGGGAGTTGACCCTGCAAAAGGAAGGCCATAGATTCGAATTCCAGGACTGCTAGTGGCACCACTGAGGTACCCTTGAGTACAGTCCCCACACATTCTTTCTCCATTCCTGGCTCGCCTTTGCTTCACTGTGTTCATGTATGATAAAATGATCAAGTAAAAGGTGCCATACCCTGACTTGTACCTGCATCACACAACAGTGAGGTTCTTTGGACTTTGTATGGTGGTGACAGGACTCCTCCCATGATATAACACTTCCCTCATGTTACAGCAGTAGAGGAATTGAAGGAAATATTAGTTCTGGCCTTTCACTCTGCACTTGGTTGTGTGTGAAGAGTCACAGACGGCAATTCAGTAATCGTGGTTGTCTGACTTCAAAGGACGGCGGTTCCGTGCCAACTGAATTCAGTCGATGCTTTTTCTAGCTATACTCTCAAATTGGTTCAGTACACTAGGTTCCTCAGCAAGAAAGGTAAAATAAATACAGCCTGGGTACTTGGTAAGTATTCAAGCACTTATTTGTTCATTTTGTTTCAAAATTTAGCACTTGGAAAACTTGCCATTTAAATCCCCAAATAATTCTACAACATTCTTCCTGAAGTTTTTAAAGAATGTTTAAATACAGCAATTCAAGATATTCTGGAAAAAATAGGATATTTCTCAGAAAACGTTAGCTAAAAGCTAAACACAGTCAAACTCCCCTTCTACAATTTCACAAAGAAAAACTGTTTTTAATTGAGGAAAGAGAGCGTTTGACTCGAGAAGTTGAGCTCAGTCACTTGTTTAGATGCTATGGAGAGATGGAGAAATAGCAGCACAAATCTATACGCAAGTTTCGTCTAAAACTTTAAAATGGCCTGTGAAGTTCCTTGTCTACCTAAGTAAACTATGATTGCTATAAAATGGATGAAGCTTAAGTCATCTTCAGTTCTGCCATAAATGTGAAATTATTTACAGTTCCATCTTAAATGATCAGCTGTACCCACAAACACACTCTTCTCCAAACACAACACAAACACAATAAACACAGTCATAAACCAACACTACTGCCAAGATAAACATAATTATTGTACACTGCACATTCTCTATCGTGCCGCTGGTGTTGTTTGCACAATTATTTAATTATTGCGCTCCACTTCAATATTTCAGTCTTTTGAAGTTAAGTGAACCCATACAGTCACACGTGAACACACTACAGAATCTGAAGAAAAAAGATTTGGCCAAGAACCAACCCATAAAGCAGTGACAGTGGGGTACTAGCTCATTTTTATACTTGCACCAAGCTGGCCCCATCACACCTCTTACTAGCCTGGCTATCTCCTACTAGAGGCGGAGGAGCAGGTTTTAAAAAACATAAACTGACTAAAACGTGACAATGTGCCAGACAAACATCTCCAAACCAAGGAGGCCCAACCTCACGGCTTACAGGACAGCAGGATCTGCCGCTAACATCACGGTGGCGAATATCACAACACACCTTCAGAGGTCTCGTGAAGTGTAATCCTCGATGCCTCAGAGCTGTTTTGATGGCACAGGGAAGGCCTACAGAATACTAAGCAGGTGGTTAAAATGAGTCTTAGGCCATCATCATATTCCACAAATTTCACCATATAACATTTGAGTTCAGTTTTACCCGCCTCTAAATCGTCTCCACATCCTGAGATGAGATACAGTGTTTCATCATATACGTCTGTACAGAAACAAAATATGTTCTCATTTCCAATTCATTTTGATGCCTTCCAACCCCCACATGAACTACTGACCTATTTTCCTGAGACTGTAATCCTGCCTTACACTCACTGCACTTCTTTTACATAGTCATTGCCTTCTACTGCTACATCTCCTGTATCTTCCCTCTGTCAGACCCTGGTTTGTCATTTTTAATCTTCACTGTAATCCTGATGTACTTGTTTCCAGTCAAGTCAGCTCAAGTTTATTACTGCGATGTCCACTCCAGGAGATCACACACAATAAAATGCAATCAGATATAAGAGCCCTGTCAGGTTTGAAAGATGGAAAACAAGACTGAGAATAGTAGCAAATAAAATAACGAATTAAAATGAAATAAAATGATTAAATTCATAAAACAGTGGTCAAATATATAAAATAAAATTCCCAAACATCACATAACAGCAAACAAATACTCGGAGTAAACAGTTCTAAGTAGTCACCAAGTTTTTATCTTGCTCTTATCTACTTTTTCCTAGAAAATCTCCCACATATCTGTTCAACAGGAAGGAAAACTGAGGATCTTTTAATCTGGCCTCATATATCCTATTACTCTAGCAATCACATATTAACAACATATTAGCCATTAACACAACAGCCAGAAGGGGCAAACAGTCCAGCTGTGGTCAGATGAACCATTAACGATGTACTAATATTTGTCAGATCTCTTTCACTCAGCTGCTCTGTGTAAGGTGCACGCGGACGTCTGAACCAGGTGAGCGCCTATTAAACGCCGCCCGTTCTTACAGCGGCGTTCAGCACCGGCGTTCGGACGGCGTCAAATAAACGCTGCATGCAACATTTTCTTGGCATCAAAATCCAGACGAGCGCGAGGAAAACGTCGCTATGGCGTTTACATGCCGTTCTGGAGGACAGAATATGTCCCATGATTCTGTACGGCAATATTGATATTGATCTGATCTCTCTGACTACCAAGATTTCAATCTTTGATACTTCTTTTACCTCCCACAGAAAAACTGCCATCACTCTACCATTCTGCCCATGGCCTTAACTGATGCACTAGTTCACTAAAATCTCTCCAGCAAGAATTCCTATTGCTGCATGATCTTTTTGGGTATTATTGACATGTATGTATTATATATAGCTTTTGGAAGAAAATCAATAATCACTCTTAAGGAATAGTTGAACATTTTAAGTGCCGCCCCAGGACTCTAAGCACTGAAAATGCACAGCCAGAACTGTGTGTGGTACGAGCTCTGATAGCATCTTTTCGGTACATAACTAAAGGCAGGTTTACACTCTAGGATTTCTGCCATGATAATGTACAAGGTGCACTGCAGACTTGATCACAGTTTAAGTAGCTTGCAAAAGCATTGAGGCTCTGTGGTGTCCATGTGTGCACTTAATAAAAAAATTTAAAAAATTGAATCTAATGATCAAGCTGCAGATTAGCAAGAGCAGGGAAAATTCCCAAGACGACCATTAATTAGGCCAAGAATGAAAAGGTATTCAGTCAGAGACACAGACCGTTATTGATGAGGCAGAAATACAGGCATTAAAAATCCGAATCTAACCGGTGCTCGGTGAGAACAACAGCCAGTCAGAATGCACATCGCTGTACTCGCACCATCTTGGCAAATCATTTCTTATGCCAACATAAGCCTTTTGCATTCTTAAAAGCAAAAAACAAATATTTGGACTGAACAGATTTTTGGCCACATCATCTAGTAGTAGACTCCGTTACATGAGAATGAAAATATGAGGAAATAATAACAGGCATAACAAAAGATATGACAATGATAGACATCAAAGGACTACAAATAAAAAGAAACCAGAACATTGCAAAAAGCCAAAAAACTGGAAAAGATAAGGAGAATGTTACTGGACGTTTTTGAGCAGTTAATACTGGGGTATAAAAATGAGCTGATACAGGCTCCATATCCCTTAGGCAGTACTGAGGCAAAGTCTGTATCCAAAACTGCATATTACCACTGTGTAACACCAGCACATGGTGTGTGGGGACAAATCTTGCTCAAGGGTACCTCAGTGGTGCCACTAGCAGTCCTGAAATTCAACCCCCCGACCTTCTGATCACAGGGGCAACTCTCTAACCACCAGGCAATCAGCAGCTCCATATGTACCACAATGCATGTGTGAAAAAACAATAAACAATGCATTCTGTAACGTGAACTACAGTGGTTTGTAACACCGCTAAAGAGAGCTAGAAACATACACACAGCCCACGGTCTCCCGGTTATCCAGAACGTTCTCTCGAGTGTACTATGCAGCGCAGTTTCGGGCAGTAAACCTTTCCTAGCATTCCAGCCCTCACAGACAGAAGAGTGGGGTTTTGTTTTTCAAGTGCAGTTTTGAGACTAAGCGCAGGAAACCTTTCAAAAGATCAGGTTGAATCCTTTGAACGTGCCAACACCCTCAAGGTAGCAACGGGACTTGTCAAACAAGGAGAAGTTAAATAAGATAAGATATAAAATGCTAGTTTTTTTTAGTGAACAGACATTCCTCCTCCACCCACCGCTCTGAGCTTTATAAGGGGTTGGCTTCATTAGGAAGCTGAAGTCATGGGTTGGCTGACACACTCATTGAATTACACTCTCTCTCATTAATATTCATAAATGCTACACATTTGTTTACAACTAAATAAGCCAACTGCTTTTACATGACCACTCTTACACATATGAACACTGAATCTGAAAAACACACTTATGGGAATTGTAGAGGGTGATGGGGCATGATGCTGTGAATGTCATATAGTACTGGGAAGTCTAATCACTGCACCAACACGGATTTTATTGACACTACAACAAAATACATAGACTTTAATACGGAGCTGGTCCCCCGTCGCAGGTATAAACAGCCTCCACTCTTCTTAAAAGACTTTCAACAAGATTTTGGAGTTTCTGTGGGAATTTGTACCCATTATTCTGTAGAGCATTTATGAGGTCACGCACAGTGTCACAATCTCAATCCCAGTTCATCCCAAACGTATCCATCATGTCTTTATGGAGCTTGCTGTGTGCACTGGAACACAGTCATGCTGGAACAGAAAAGGTTCTTCCTCAAAATGTGTCCACAAAGTTGGAAGTATGGTGTTGTCTTGGTATGCTGAAGCATTAAGACAGACTTTCTCTGGAAGTAAAGGGGGCACCTTTGTCCATATACTGTAGTTTGTAAATTATCACATGCAACTTCTTCATCAAAGCCAATTACATTTTTTCCTGTGCAACAGAAGTGCCATTTTTGCTAAGCCCACAAAGACACAACACAACAGACAAGCAACACAAATGTTATACTAGTGTGCTATATACTTTTTTACTTTGTTAAATATGGTTCTAGATAATGATAATTGTAGGGACAATCACATTTTGTTCTGATTGCCCATATATATATATATATATATCTTAAATGTCCCATAATGTTTGCACTGTCCACATTTGTATATTTTAGTCCATATTTATATTCATACCATGATTGTCACGGTTGCCTCGCCCTCCTCCCGTAGATTCCGCTCCCCGTCCCCTGAGTATTAGTCTGTTTATTTTGTCCCTGATGTCTCTGTGTTTTCCATTCTTTAGTTTCTGTCTCCGTGCCTGTCTCAGTTCCATACCTGCCCTCATCCCAATCCACCTCCGTTCCTCCCTTCCTCCCTTTCGAGTCTCCGCGTCCCGTCCTTATTGGTTTCACCTGTTTTCAATCCCGGGCACTCTTTAAACCCAGTCTGACCTCGAGTGTGTACGCGCCTTATTTTGCCTCCTGTGATACGTGTCCTGTTCCTAATGGTTCCTGTTGTGCTTTTGTGTTTGCAGGCTCGTGCTTCAGCCCTTTAAGTTGGTGTTTGCGCCCCGTTTGATCGGACTCTGTGTATCACGTTTGCTCTTGTCTGTTTTTCAGACATCCTGGCTGTTCTTGAGTTTCCTGTTTTGAAGCCTTTTCTGGTTTTATTTGTTTGTGTTTTTCTGTTGTTGTCCTGAGTCGGGGCCCCCTTGGTTTTCTGTAGTTTTGTTTTGTACACCAAAGTTCTGTTTATTAAACTGTTTGTTTTGTTTTCACTTAGCTTTGCATCCTCCCCCTTCCCTTACCCACACACGCCATGTCAATGATGTATACCAAAGCCACCAGAATCTACCATGGTGTCAATTTTGGGCCATAACATTCATAACAAGTATAAACATTTTACCATGCTAACATTTCTAACCAAAATCAAATCCAGTTTTACCACCAGCCTTGGACACATGATCAGTGGGATGAAAACTGTACATTTCTATTATGGCTGTGAATTAATACATCCATTTAAAACTGTATTGGAGTGTGGAAAAAGTTGGAAAGTGCATATGCAGGAAAAATGTATCCAAGAAACAGCTCAAGGCCATGATTCTGCAATAGCACCTTTACTGCCCGAAATAAAAGTGTAGACGACCTTACAACCATTATATCAATTCAAATACACACACACACACACACACACACACACACACACACAACCCTGTGGACATTGAACTTAATCACACTTCTGCACTAATGTTTTCCAGGGTTTATAGAGATTCTTAAGTTGAATTTACTACCTTTTTACTGCCATCACAATATTTTTTACTACCAGCACGACTTCAAGCTTCAACTGTCGCAGCATAAAGTGTGAAGTAAAGTATTTAAATATCTCAAATTA
>JBBPDH010116459.1:0-19938 GCA_037974565.1 Clupeocharax schoutedeni | reverse complement strand
TGAGGAGCACGAGTCTGCAAAGCAAAAAGAAAACAAGAACAGGTAAGTAATTTAAGAAACACATACAGACAAGGAGGGAGACGAATACGGACATGTGGACTCGAGGCCAGGCTGGGGTTTAAATAAGGCGAGGAATGGGAAACCGGTGAGGAGAGGTAATGAGGGAATGGGACGCAGGTGGAAGGGAGGGATACAAATACTACATGGACACTACAAGGGAGCATACAAAGGGAGGAAGTGGACTATGGAGGGGAATTGGGACACAAAGTCATTTATTTGAGTGTATTTTCTGTATTACAGTGAGTGGAATTCATTTCATTAAAAAAATGAGGTCTTCTGGAACTTCTGGAGAGCTATGGCCTGACCAGGTTTCAGACAGTTGTTAGAAATACAAAACAGCAGCAGCTCCATGAAAACACTGTGAACTGCAAAGCAGTGGTGCCTCCAGAAAAAATTATCGGGGTGGCCAGTGGGGGCCACAGCAAGTCTTAGGGTGGCACACAAAAATACACAAAAAACCTACATCTGTGTCCTCCTCATTCTCCCCATTTTTCTTCTCAGAATATGTTGCAGTGTCCATACGTTTTGTTTTCATCCTCTGCAAACTGACATAGCATATTCAGTATTAGATGTTAGCTATGCTAACTTTCCCGCTTAGCAATGCTAGTTTGAATTCAGCAATAATAATGAGTAACCTTAAGTTTTGTTTTAAGAATTCACTGAATATATGAATATGTATATATGTATGTATTTCCATTGGACACACAATTATGATTATGTGACATACAAGCTAGAAGGTTTGGAAATGCATATATGATGCTGTCTTCCATGTCTTTCAAATCTTTAGCTGCCTCTAGTAAGCAACGTCAAAGGGATGGGGAGAGAGGGATAGGGAGAGGGAGGGGTTGGAAGTTACAAAGGCAACAAGAGTGCTGCTGTATCTTGCTACAAAATCGTTTTCATGTCATGAACTATTGTGAATTTTAAAAAATCTAGACTACATTACATATTTACACATAGTATGCATAATAAAAATTTACTTACGGGTGGTCACCACCACATGGTGACGCCCCCTGCTGTAAAGGTATTACATCCACACTCAAGTGTTAATGTCTGTTTCAAACTTCAGATAAAACATATCCTCCATATTTACAAGCTTTAGATGTTTAATCTAGAACAGCCTAAACATGTTCAAATGCACTAGCATTAGCTTAGAGCTAACATGCTCTCAGAAACGAGCTTTGAGCCATATTTCAGGGTTTCTTTTCAAACCAGGTTTTGACATTTGGATTAGTTAATTACATTTTAGGGTAACTGTTGCAGGGCCCTTTTAACCTAATTGAAAAGTAAATCAACCATTTTCAGGAACAAGTGTCGTGTCCATCAACACACTGACTGCTGCGCTGTAAGAATGACTGGTGTGTATAGAAGGGATCCTTGTCTCTTACATTTAAAGTGGTTTGATTGGTCAGTTGGAGCGAATGTGGCTTTTATGGGCAACACATTTAATGTTCCGTCCTGCATAGTCCATCTGAGATGGAAGACGAAAGTGAGGCTTGCTGTGTTTCAGTGTAATTGAAAATAGCGACACAGTATTGAACATCATCTTTATAGTGCCTGCAAACTGCCTGCCCTGGTCCATTAAAGCTGCAGTGATTTTACCCTATAACTCCATATACAAGAACTATAAATGAAGATACTCTGAGTAGCCCATGGCAGAAACTCGTCCAGTGGCCAATATATACCTCATATCAGTCGATTTCCAATCTTACACTACTCACTGAAACCAGAAGCAGCCCTGCAGGTTAAAGTGGAAGACATGACCTTAATGTACACTGTAGTGTGTGAACGCCTGAAGTAAATTAGAAATGAAAATCACAGAGCGGTGCCGCACAGGCGAATATGTGTGAGATATGATGGGGCATTTCTGTGAAAATTAAATAAGGTTCCTAAGGCTGGAGAAGACAAGGACATTGTGATACTCCATCATAAATGAAGGCTATCTTATTGTGTGAGGACGGTGTGTGTGTGTGATAAAACAAAAATCAGCAGATGCACACACACACACACACACACACACACACACACACACACACACACACACACACACACACCCACACCCACACTACCCCTCCAATGTTTTTGCAAATTACAGTTTTTTACCACTTACCCTTTAATATCATAATCTGCAGGTTTTATTCTTGTATATTGGAAAGTGGTTCAGTTAACTACTATCAACTAATATGTAAAATAAAACTGTTTATAAGATGAAAGAATCTGTAACAGTACATGTTTAACATCCAATTAGCTGGCTGTGTGGTGTCGCAGAGTCAAATTCTTGAGTGTTTTTAAAGTTGTTTTACTGTTTTGACCCCTTTTGCTCGTTAAATACCTCATTAAACATCTAACACTTGTCTCATGATTATGGCTCCCCATTATAATTCTAATTATATTAGGGGACTTTTTGTAGGTCAGCAGGAATTTAATAAAAGACATTTTCAGTTAAATGAAGGTACTCAGTGATAAATATACTGTAAATATTTCCAAAAACATTAACTGTATTTTAGTAAATTGATATGTATGGATATATACATTTACAGTATGTTCAACATTTGAGGACCCTCATTAGCCAGAAAATGCCAAATGCTTCTGTACAGTAATTTATATGGAATGGCCCCATGTCCTGAATAGGTATAAAAACAAATGTGTGTGTGTGTGTGTGTGGGTGGGTGGGTGCTTCTGTGTGATCAATGAATAGTTAAAGAGTCTTGACCCAGGATTGATCAAGGCTTAGTCAAGGCACTGTCCTTCACCTTGACTGCCTTGTCAGAGAGTGTGTGTGTCACCATGCATGTGTGTGAGAACATTTCTGGGGTTGGAGGCCCTATGTTAATGTAGTTCATTCTAACTCTCTGGAATATCGACCACACTTTGACCCCACTCTGGTCATTTTCCATGATCACATGGCACACGGAAGAGTACACCAGAGTGATTTAAACACATCATTATATCATCAATGACCTTAATGCCATGTCTGTCGTGATCCATGTTCTAACAAGGTGTCCTTGATTAGATTAAGTGTAAGTGTTTGTGTGTGTGTTGGAGAAGTCTGTAGGAAAAAGTGAATAACTTTATATGTAACATATCTTAGAATCTGTATAGAAGGGGACAAAATAGTGCCTATTTTATCTCTTTTAACAGAAATAATGTACTTTCACTGGGAATTCTGAGGCATTAGTTATATATACAGAAATATAACACATGCTGCAGCCAAGCTGGGAGGATGAAGGCTAGCTCTACCACATATTTTCAAACGTCCACTGTCAGAACATCATTGGACAGTTCAACATGCTTGGAGGAGAACACTAACTGCTAACTAACTGTTACTAACAGACGCCCACATTGGTTAGCATTGCATTGACTGACTGAGAGGGGCAGGACACTCCTGGCTGTGGAATCACCATAGATTTCCCAACTTGTGACTCAGTGACAAGCATTATGTGGTGTTTTATGGGCTTCTAGACAGAGAGATGCCATTGCTGAAACTTTATGCAGCATATTCAACAACAGATGCAAATAATCAAGACTAGTGGTCAGGTTGTTGAGAACTATTAACCCTCTATTGCATGATATATGAAATAATAGAGAAAAAAATATTTGCACACACGTTATTACTTGTCATAGAGCACATTGAACAATTCACCACATAATTTACAAAGATAATACTAATAGGTGGTAGATTTAGGTATGTTACTTTTGTGCAACAACATGCAATAATGGTAATAAATACAAAAAGTGCAGTCTATTTAAAATGTATCTCTTTATTTCATAACAAAACACATTTTATGAACGACCTTCAACACCAGCTTCATTTAAATAAACATTTGTACTTAAAAAGTAATATGGTTACCGTCAGTTATCAATTTAGAAGAGGTTTGTTACCTATAAGCAACAATGCGCAACAAAGGAACATCATTCTCATTCAATCACTACCATCTAACTCATCCTCACTTTCATCACACGGTAAAACCAAAACAATATTCACTACCTGACTCCTCTTTCTGCCATAGAATGTCGATGTGTTCATCGCCACTGAAAAGGATAATTACACATCTGCATCTGGGAATATTGGTGGCAAATGAAACATTTGGAGCACACACACAGACACACACACACACACATGCATTTGAGCTGACAAAGCTACAAATTCTAGGCTATGCATAGATGACTACCAATAGCTAAACTGAATAAAGTATCATAAATATTGTTTAGTATTTAAAAAAAACCAAGGCATATACTGACAAATACTTTAATATGTCTTGGTATCCTGTCATCCTGTCATCTGTGGACTCCTCAATCCACTGTTGCATATTGTTGCTTTGAGGCAACATAGCTATTTTACCCCTTTACAAAAGAAATATTCAATGAAAACATAAAAGAGGAAAATGAAATCAGAACATACCCAAAATTGTGAAAATATTTTTTAATTCATGGAAATCCTCAGGTTAATGTTACTTTTTTACAGTTTTGTGGAGCTGAAAAAACATGGCTCCCACATATGAGTACAGATGAGGAAAAGAGATTGAAAAGGGGCCGGGACAAGTTATGTGATCAAATGCAAGCTGATTATTGGCTTCCTATGCTTCCTCCAGATTAAAATGAGCATTTGTATAGGTGTATGATTTTTTTGTGACCGTGAAACTGACCAGAAATGGGTATGTTACCCTGAAGCAACACCATGCAATAGGACAAAGGAACAACTACAATATATGTATTTTTAGGGCTGAGCACTAAAACAGAAATTATGGCAACAGAAATTTTATCACGTATTGACACAGTTTTTGTTAAATGCTTTTATTTTGAATGTGTGTTGCTTTTTTGTGCTTGTGACTGTGCGCAGCACACAGCTCTACGCATAGACATATATTCTGTGGCTCTACGTCTGGCTAGTTTTATATGGACAAAAGTAATGCAACACCTCACACAGCTAAAACCAACTGAGAACTACACCTCACCATTACACCAGCAGAGACTTTAATGACATTGCATTCCAACATGTCACTGTCTCTTTTACTAATAAAAGCTGCAATTTTGGGGAAAAGCACATGGAAAGCAGACTAAAGTTCTAAAAGTCCCTATTCGTGATTCAATTTGTTGTGATGTGCTGTGCACAGAAAAACAGAAGAGGGAAAAAGATTAATGAGAGCTTTGTACTGTATTATGAAAGTGATGAAATGGTTTTGCCTCCTGGCGAAGAAGCACATCACAGTGACTTGTGGGACCCATCCACAATGATAAAGCACAGGTAAGACACTACAAATGATTCGGTGTCTCGAAAGAGGTGGCCAGTGTGTGTGTCTATAAATCACAGACCTCCACTTCTGATTTCAGTTAGTGCTTTTTTGACGAGGTAGGGATGGTCCTACATGGCTTTGGAGGATTATCTAAATCCCTGCAGGATAGAAGTGGTGGGTCAGGCTGCTTGTTTCGAATACACTGCAATTCAAAAGTTTTGCCTTTTAGTGAAGTTTTGTTTGATGCCCACTCTAATTTTTCACCTGAACTGTTCATGCCATGATTATGAAAGTGTTCTTTTATACCCATGGTTGCAAGGATATACAGTTGGATTTCCTTGCAGCTCACAGATGGTTCCGCATTTATGCTCTAACCTTGTGGCATTGGGAAAATGTGGGACCATTAGGTGGGCCAGTGAAAAACACTACGTTGCAAAATGTTTGCAAAAATCCTGAAAACTGTGTTGCACAACATATATACAATAATTATATTGTAATTTAACATTTTCAAATCATTTTGTTTTGTTGTCATGTGAGAACACTATGTACATTATAGGACACAACGTCTTTTTGTCTTCCGAATTCTAAGGCCTTTAGGAAATGTTGGAGAAATTTCATTAGCTTCAGCAGTTTTAGCATTACTAACTAGTGAGGCTTCATCATCAGGGTCACTGAATAGCTGAACTTTGCTGATATAGAAGGTTCTGCTTCTACCATAAAGTTGTTGTATATTTCAGTAATAAAAGGAACACAATAGCAGATGGCAGATATCTGGAAGTGTATATACAGTAACTAGCAGTAACTACAGTGAGCTTTCTGCTTTGCCTATCAATCAGATGCTTAGCCCTTGACAAAGCTGTGTGTTTCTTGCAGTGGTGGCTCCTGAAACAAACAGCCCTTCATCCCCAGCGCACACCACGAAAGGAACTCAGTGCCTTGCTGTGCAGCCTGGGCAGCTTGGTTTTCTTGCCCTAAGTACTTCACCTCCATGTTCTGCTTTGGTTGCCTCACATTTTGATGTGTCTTCTCTTTCCTGCTCTTCCCCCGATCTCCTCATAGTTATATATAAAAAGTATTTTATTATTGATCTTACAAACACATAATAGTAATCTTTATTTAAACGGTACATAATTAATAATATGTCTTAATCCCAACAAAACATCTAACGTCAATCTTGCCTGGGTGGTAGTGGGGATCACTAGCAAATGGTCAAGCTAACAAGCTAATGGCCTTCCTTCTGTGCACTCTGCGCACACTTTTATATAAAATAAAATGAAATATTATTAATAAATACTAATAAATAATTTGTTACACGTTTTGTTATGTATGAAGCTTGAGTCTCACACTCAAGGTCAGTGCTCAATACATAAAATAGAACGAAGTGAAAACAACAAAATTGGCCGCAGAGTTATGTCAGTCATTTTGAAGAGGAGAACTACCCAATCACAGAAGGCAGTCACTTATTTCACGGATGGGACTTATTTAACATTAGAGTCCATCGAAACATCAAAAATCCACGAGTCGCCGGGGTCTGATTTACATTGAAATGAATGGGAACGCTAGTGAAACTGTGATTCAGGGTGGTGCTGTTTCACGTTTTTGATCAGAGCCATATACAACTGCGCTACGATATTGAGGAGATTTAGGAAGCAACCTTATTGTTGAGCTTTTTTCTTCCACACAAATAAAAAAGGGATAGTTTTGAGGATTTTTTTTGTATTATTTTTCTTGGTGAAACATTGTTTCACCTGTAGTCTTTTAGAAACCATCACTGGTTTCTTGTTAGGTTGAATGGGACTAGTTATTCCTTTAGTTGTGGAAACAAATACAGAAATATCAAAACAGTTTTATGTTTTTAAAGACTCATCAACTGCAGCCCAGCAGTGACTGCTGCTTGTATTCATGGTCAATGATGTATCCAGAGCTTCTAGAAGTCCTAGAAGGATGCTTAGAGTAGTTTCATCCATTGGAAAACAAAACCCTATGTTGCAAACCAACAAAGAGTGCTTGCTTCTTTATTAAAAACATTGAAAAGTTTTGACTGACATTTGTTTTGGTGTAGTCTGTCACATGAACCGCTAAATAATTCAGCATGACCCTTATTTTGCTGCATACCCAAGAGACAAGGCACCACATGTGCAGATCGGAGACATTTCCTTCTGTCTTTCAGGGTGAGAAAGTGTGATGGACCATCCTAGTGGCTCTGTGTGTAATTCTCAACAGTTTATGCAAATGTCCTTTGGATTCAATTTGATTTTCCTTAAATTGATCGCAGGAGCTCCAGCGTGAGCATCAGTGGCTCTGAAGTGGAATATATTGTTGTTTTATGGGGGGTGGATCTCAGTTAAGAGGCTGTAGACTGTTCTCATTTGCTGGAGATTTATGGGCATCGTGAGCTTGCACTTCACGGTGTGGAGTAAGTGACGAATTCTGTAGATCCTCAGAGACCTGTTTTACATACAGAAGCCATGGGGAGTGGGTGGGGGGTGGGGTTTCGGAAGAGGAGAAGAGAGAGTAAGATTGCGGTAGTTACACTGATTCTGCAGATCCACTGGGAGTTATTGAGGAGAGAGACAGAGAGAGACTAAGAGGAAAGGGGGAGAGAAAATAAAATAAATTGAGAAATAAAATAGAAAGACTGAAAGTCAGAGGAAGATAGAAACAGAGAGAATGTGAAGAATAGACAGAGACATGGGAAGAGTGACAGACAGACAAAGAGAGGGAAGAGTTAAGGAGCAAAACCGTTTGGACATGTTTGATAAGTTTTTTTTAAAGTGATGTGAATAGCTGAGTCAGTGATTTCTGGCAACCATAAATATATCTCCCCCCCTCTCTATCTATTTATTTATCTATCACCCTCTATCTTTAGGGGTCATCTACCAAAACTACTGCAGTGTCCTCCACAAGCAGAGGATGTTATTCACTCTCGTATGATGCATTAGGAACCTTCAGCCGTTAGATGCTTAGACGGCCATTAGGAAAGCCTGAACAAAAAAGAAAACTCAAAATATTAAATTTTTACTGAATAAAAAATTGCAACTATTTAATTCTCACACTTTGGCTCAGTCAGTATTGTGAAGATAGATAAGCTGAGCAAGCTTAGACTTTGTTTATGTTTTGATGGGCTTGCACTAGAGCGTCCATAAATGCACCAAGATCATTAAGTGACACATTTGTAAAATAGTATCACTTTTGTGAGAGGTCTATGATAGCAGGTAGACTTGTGTTTGCATAGACATAGGGTATGCCTTGAAATACATGGTGTAAAACACAGGGCCAGGAGTTCTGGGCAGCTTCTGCTTGATGAACAGAGATAGGACTGAGGTACTGAGAAGAAATGGGATGTCCAGGTAATGTGTTGCCAGGGCTACAACAGAGCACAGTTGGTCTTCCTTCTACCCACATCAGCACATGCGTCAGTTAGCTGTAACACAATTGGCAGTTTCTGAGTGTGTTGAGCTGTCCAATAACATTATGCATCACATGACTTTCACCCTCCAGCTTGGTAGAATCACATAAGGGGAAAACTAACTAGCCATGGGAATTGATTATGACTAAATTTGATGAAAGGTGGTATAACAATACAAAAAAGATCAATAAAATACATATGAATACATTTAAAGGCAGATTGAATGACTAAGCCAATGAAAATGTATGCAGCTACAGAGTGGTGCTATTGACTGAGATGATCCAGCCTATTATGCTATAAGCATTAAGGAATGAGAGTAAGATCTTAATTTTTGGAGCAGAGCCACACTCTTGGTGAGATGCTAATCCACAACGAATGAAAACGCCTTCATCTGGCCTGCATAAGTGAGCTCCGTATGATGAAGAGAGAGAGAAAGAGAGTCAGTTAGGCATTGTGCCAATGTTAGCTAATAACACTAAGTGCAAGCCAGGCACAGGGTGTTCCTCTTTCCTCCCAGACAGTGGCAGTATGTTCCCTCGAGAGCAGCTGTGCTTAGCCACTGTGGGCTGTTCTACTTGCTTTGTAGAGGGTGGTGCTAACACCCTGGCTTTTAAAGGCTTCTGGAGGCCAAAAAGCCTAAAGTGCTGCTCAAAAAAGTGTTAAAATAAGCAGGCAAAACCTGTTGCATTCTCTGATTTTGCCAAGTCATGCTCGACCTGAGTTCAGCAGCTCTGAAAGCTTCCATAGGGGTTAGGATTAGATACCAGAAGCTTACCTATCATGTTAGCAAAACCCTTACCTTGAAAACTAACAGAAGTTGCCCATCCAGCTTGGTTAACTTGTCACTGTAGTCACTGTCTTTAAGTGGGAAGTAGTTTTCATGATATCACATGGGTGTTGAGCAGTTCCTCAAGCTTTCAGAGTGAGAAATCTGACTCAATTAATAACGGCTGACGGTAACAGGGCATAGATCTGCAGGTTAAGTCAACTGTAATTCCACTTAACAGCCTGCATAGTCTTGAGCATCACACATTATATTGTTATTTGCTGAAATAGAATCAATTAATCCTTATTCTGTATTAAATTAAAGTAACTGGGACAATGTAAGCTCAACTACGCATAAATATATATTAATGAATTAACTTCAAATAATGAAGTATAATATTCATTCATAAAAACAACGAAGACGGGCTAAAACAGGATACAGCTTCCATGTTAGAAGGATTGATGTCATCTTCTGTTAGTCATATTATGTTGTGTGGGTTTTATAAAAATTCACAGATGGCTGTAAAAAACAAAAGCGCTGGAGGGGTTGGATTAGACCAAAAATATTCGACTTTTTTCATCAGCGCAAATTATTCATTTGTGAAATCAATGATCATCAGCATCAACATTAAACGCATTCATAAAGGCAAACCAACCACTTAAAATAACCTCTTTACCTTACATTATGATTCTACCTGTGAAAGCTGTTAGTTTTATAAATATCCTCAGTTTTAACTATTGAACTGTTGTTCTAATAAAAGGGACACAGTTAGACCTAATATGTCCCAATGATACAGCTGCTCTTCTCATTTATCCTAAACCAGGTGTATCAAAATGAATTCCTACAGCTCTTCAGAGTTAACATCCAGCCTCATGAAACATCTCTTATGAGCTAATTGGCAAGTGTTTGAAGAGGGTTGAAGGCAAGTGTTTGAAGAGCTATACTGAGCTGTGACTCAGGAAATCACTATAAAATCACTATAAAGTTAGATAGTAGATCATTTTCTGAGATTCTTTTGCTCATGCTAAACACTCTTATGACATCAGAAGGGGTGAAAAGCCTACAGAGCTATTGAAAAAAAATGTTGACTAGGCACTATGACTAGGCCAAACTTGTGTAGGTCACCTGTCACAGTGAAGCACAGCAATGCTAAGTCTTTGGTGCCTGATGATGGATGCTCACACTTTAGATCTGTATTTTCCAAGCTTGAGGTTACAAGGGTCGCAGTCACAGCTTGCCAGATCTTTATACAACAAAATATTATATCTAACATGGTAATATGAACTGACTCAGCACAATTTAAAAGAAGTCTCACTGTATTTGAACCCTCTTATTATTCCGTTTTAGAGAGATAAACAAAGTAATTCAGATTGGGTTTAGTGTGAAATGGTTTGTTGTAGAGAAGCTGATCGACTACATGTGGTTTTTGTCAGTGTGTTGATGGGATACTACTAGGCATAACCAACATAGATTCACTGTGTAGTCAGACTTTGCTGGCAGTACTTTTACACAACAGGGTCTGTTTTCACAAAATCCTACTCTACAGGAGAAGGAGTACTGATCTATAATCAGTTTTTGTGACAGCCATCGCCATAAATACAGAGGTACCTGATCCAAGATTAGTCCACTTTCCCTGGTGTTGCCATTGGCACTGATATTTAGTTCCACTTTCTAGTCATACTGTATACTAAACCCCATCCACAGATCTAATACACCTTAATAAAAATCTGGAGGCTAAATATGACCAGGGACATGGGAGAACAAGGTCAAAAAAGTTCCTTTTGATTTCAGGTGCAAATCAAGCACAAACACCTCAGCTTCTCTCCACAACCCTCATCTTGTTTTCCTCTTGCTACCTCTCCTGCATCTCTCTCTCTCTAGCTTTATTTCTTGTGGGTCTTCTCTCGCTGAAACAAGTAGAACTCATCGATAATCATGATTTATTTTAGATACACGAAGAACGCGAAGAACACACATTTGTTTTTTGGTAGCATGCTACATAAATAATTCAGGTTTATCCCAAAGGCTGGTGCACAGCCGTCACTGAGGTGGCTGAGTTTGCTTAGCGATTTATTTAGTTAGCTCTTCTCGGTACAGACTGTTACACGCTGTGACGATGCACTGTTCCAGTCAGCCTACAGATGTTACACAGCATGACACTCCTACTTTTCTCATTCTCTCTTGTTTAGTATATGTCCATATCTTTTTTTACTCTCCTCCTTACTGTCTGTACTTCTTTCAGACATTTTGCAAGCTCACAAAATGACAAACAATGTTTAAAATTTGTAATCAGCAATTCTACAGATTTTCCAACATTTCTGCATTCTTAAATAGTTAAGATGGAAAAATGACCAAGTCAGAATTGTGCACAGTGCTGGTGAATGGAACCAGATGTCTGCATCTAAAACCTCCTTCATAGAAAGTTATTACTTGAAATGGTAATGAATGTGTTGCCTGATACCCAAGACGTTTTACAGAGGCTTTGGCGTAAAACATAGATTAGGACCCATATGCAGCATAATGTTTATGTTGCACTATGACCACAAAATATTCAAATCATTCTAACATTCTGTTCTCTTACTGTTCACTTACAACCTATATATGTAAATTAGCTCTTTTGTGATTGGATGTTTCTGTATTTTCTCATTAAAAATTCTAAAAGAAATCTTTTTTTAGTTTGCCCGTACTAACCATTCTGCACCAAACCCAATCTAAAATATTTCATTTACTTCTGAGCCACTTAATAATGTAGACAAGTCAATTCCCCCATTATGTAAACAGAAAAATGCAATAATAGTTACTGTAATAAGGGCTGGTTTTTAAATGAGGCTCAATACAACTAAGAAAAATTGAGCTCATTTACATATATCTGTCTCGAAGGCACATTAACAAAAACAGCCTTTTTAATTCTCATAAAGAGAGACTTTATGACTCTATGAGAATTATGTTAATGAAAATTAAATAAATTAAAATAAAATGTGGTACATGGCCTCTTGAAGTCCTTAAGGTAATTTTAAAAAACTCTACAGTCTAACAAAAGAAGTACAATAGATAGCATGCTCCACTTTAACGAATTACACTATATGACAAAAAGTATTGGGACACCTGACCATTACACCAACAGGGACTTTAATGACACTGTATTCAAATACATAGACTTTAAAATGGTCCCCTCTTTGCAGCCATTACAGGATCCAATTTTCTTAGATGGCTTTCCACAAGATTGTGGAGTTTCTGTGGAAATTTGTGTCCATGCATTCTGTAGAGCATTTATGGTCATCCACTCATGTTGGACGAAAAGGTCTGGCTCAAAATTTCATGTTCATCCCAGAGGTGTTGGATGGGGTTGAGGTAAGGGTTCTGTGTGGACCAGTCAAGTTTTTCACACTGAAACTCTTCCAACCATTTCTTTATAGACTAGGCCACAGTCAGGCTGGAATAAGATATGATAAGATAAACCTTTATTAGTCACACAAGTGAGATATTTGCATTGTCATGTCAGAAAGTGGACATAAACAAAAAACAGGTTTTAATATATTTGCCCACATAATTACATTTACGGCATTCATCTGACGCTTTTACCCAGAGAGACGTACATCATTACTCTAGGACATTGCAGTTGCAGTTGCAGTGCAGTTCCCCCGATAGCCAGCAGAGGGGGACACACACTCAGCTATGCCATGGGTTCGGTGCCTGCAGACAGGGATCAGGGGCCTTAGCAGCTCCCACCTGCATGGATAATAATCATAACTCTATTGCCCGCCATGCAGGCTGAAGGGTCAGGTCCTCAGATGTTCTGGCTCTCTTGCAGGAGTCAGAGGTCAAAGTTAAGAGCAGCAGGTGGGTGGGGGAATCTGCTGCCTGTCAATCCTCTCCAAACAAAGTAGAAGCAGCTGTAGAAGACAGCGAGGAGCTGCTATGGCAAGCAAGAGCTGTACAGTGTACTGTAAATCTTACAAGATAAGCAAACCGTAGAAGAGCGGGATCTTCTTAAGTGTAACTGTCAAAAAAGGCCTCATTTACTTTGGCCGCGGATGAATTAAGCTCACGTCCACAAGAATGAGCGTCCCCTTGAACGGATCCCTGTGTGATTTAAGATACACAGCTGTCAATGAGAGAGATAGGGAGGCTTAAACATGGTGATTGCGGCTAAGGGAGCGCTGAGGAACATTGACAGCTTTGTTTAACCTAGCCAGGATTTATCCACTGAGATACGGAAAGAATCGTGGAACACATCCGATGCTGAACCGCACATTTTCATCCAGAACCCTAGGAGATATGTGTGTCGTATGACATGGAACATCAGTACATCACCACAAATATCAGAACATGGAAATGGAAACCAAAGTCCACCTCTAAATTGCTGATCATTTCTTCAGTCACCATTACTCTGCTATAAAAAAGCATTTTCACCGGGGGCTGTGAGTGTGTGGTGTGAGCTAGTTTACATGCTGCAAAGGGTTCTTTGCCCAATGCTTTAGAAGAGCCTCTTTTGGTTCCCTAAAGAACTAGAACTAGAATTATGAGAGTTAACTGTTCAAGCTTTAAAGGCCATTCCCATACATTCAAACAGAGTTCAATATAGTAAAAATAAAATAGGGGAACTCATTTCTGGAACAATATGAAATCGCTGTTAAAAAGATTCATAAGACAGAAGAATAATTTAAAGATGAAAAAACTCATTTAGGTATTGTTTGTTATGGGCTGTTGTGCTTCCAGATATTTGCAGTTCCATATAAACACAGTGTCATATAAGCCAGTGAAGATGCTATCAATTATATGAAGACTTTTTGCACTTTTAAAACCCTCTACTTCAAATGACTTTTTGTTAAGTTTTGTTACACCTTTGTTAACATTAAAACATTTACACGCACTTATTTCATTAACAAAAATGTTAGTTCGAGGCACCATCCACTGTAAGGTTTTTAAGGGTGTGTGTAAAGAACCCTAGAAGCTATGTTGTGGCAAGTTCTATTGTGAACTTGTGAGTATTAGCCAAGATAAAAGAGCATTGCCAAATAAATACAGAACCAGCGTAAGCTCAAATAAACAAACATTACTCATGTTGCCCTTTTCTTCATCTGGTTCCTGTGTCTTCATCTGTTTTGATGAATTTGTTTTCTGCTGTCTTTCATTATTAATGCTTTAGCTGCACATTAAGGAGACCTGGTACACTCTTAGGAAGAACCAGAAGGAAGTCAGAGGATTGGATTGTTTCACTACAAATGACAGAAGAAAGTGACAGTGAGCACACACAGCACTTCATCACACATCTGCATTCATTTGAGTTGCCAGTGCCATAAATGACTGACTAGTATTTGAAACACTCTTCCTTTTTCTGGCCAAATATGGGCCTAATATGAAGGCTAACCATGTCCTGATGTCTTTATGCACTCACCCTTGTCCTGATGCTGCTCTCAGAGATATGGTGCACAACGCTGATTAAAACTAATGGGCAAAATCAAGTGCAGTATTTGTGTTACTTGTCTCTTTGTGTAAAGCTATGGATGCCCAGGGTCAAGAGAAGGCCCATAAATGTTCTTGAAGCCGCTATCAGGTAAACGTAAGCCCACTGTCTGCTCTAAATAGCCCATTTGATGCATGCACTCTCTTAATGCCATGACCACAACTCTGGTCCTACCTGTAATCTGGGCTGAGATTTATTTCATACTCTTAAGCCTTACATCAGCCGAGGCCTCACTTTGGAGAGTCACGCCACTAGATGAGCAAGCGAGATCAAACACAGATGAGGGAGAGGAAGAAAGAACAACTCATTTGGAAGAGCATGGGAGTGCCCCCCTCCCTCGTTCCTTCTTGCTTTGGCAGGGCCCCACTGATGCATGGAGAGTCGGCCCCTCCGTGGCGGTGTTTTTGGGGACTGTGATGCTGAGCAGACTCAGTAGGCCTTACTGAAGTCCAGCCCGATGACAGGATGAATCCGGCTGATATTAACAATAAATACTCTGCTGGTACCACGGGAGAAAGAGAAGCGCTGCGATCAACAATAAATAAAGTGGCCATATGACTCAGTGGAAGAGAGAGGGAGCTTCCAGCTGCCTCCAGTTCCCTGAGGAGCAGCCCGGCATGACAGAACCTGTTTATACACTGGGCACAGTGAGAGAGGACTGCACTGTACACGGAGTGCTACACCGAGCATTGCCCTAAATGTTAAAGTGCTCAAATCCTACATTTTTCCTACATCCCTCCCCCAGGTCTAATAAAGATGCATGTAGTGGGTTTACATACCAAAACAACAATAATTCATCTTTACATGACTCTAAAACAGGCTGATACATCTCTGTAAATCTGTTTAGAATTTACACCCTGTATTTTCATAAAGCAATCCAGGCTGAACGATTTCTAATCAGCCTGGTGTGAATATGCAGGGAAGATGGAAAAGCATATGCAAATGCTTTGGTATTTGTGATGTCACAGAAATGTGCAGATTTCAAACGAAGCTGTTTTAGCAGTCCAGTTACCGCATACATATGCACAGTGTTAACAATGTTTACATACTACATCAGTCTTTACATACTACATCAGCTAGATTCTGTCATCTTACTCACTAATCAAACCCGTCAGTGAACTCACACATGCCTTCTGAGTGTTTATATGTAATGTTGATGATGGTAAAACAGTGTGAATCTAAATACGTTTTCTTTGGGGACAATATTGCCTCACAACACCCCGCATGTAGCCCTCTACCAGCCCTCTTCAGGCCAAAATCTTCTCAAAACATGACTTTCTGTGAGCTTTCAGAGCCAAAGGACTGGTTCCATTCACCACCACCGAAGAAAGGAGCATTTAATACCAAAACCACTCAGAATCAGAACCTTGGAAAAAGCTATCCTTCTAAAAGTACAACTACAAGCACACACACGCACACGCACGCACACGCACACACACACACACACACAGACAGTGTCTCTGAGTTCTATCATGGGGTCTTGTCTGACTGTTGATGTCAGAGCTTCTCTTTGCTGTTTTTTGTTTCAGCCACTGGTTAATTCTTGTGATTGGACAGAAAGGACCCATGCTCTGAGGACACATCAACCCAGCACAGGACACCAATTCATCACTACAAACTTCCAGGGAAGCCAGGTTAGCTTTAAATCACACAGACTAAGATAAACGCATATGTGCATTTTTAAGATGACCTGTTTGGAGAGACAAGCAGAGGCCTAGAGGGAACCAGGGGGTACATAAGGAGAGAGTCCTGGAGCAGGTTTAACAAGACAGCTTCAGAAAGAAACCATGAAAGACAGAAAGAGGTTGAAAAGTCAGACATGGAGCACGATCTGAATTACTAGTTTCTTTTCTTTCCCTTTTTTTCACTCTTTTACTGTTTGCCTAATCTCCCCGCTGACTACTAATGTCCACTGGAGCATTGTTCTCCTTCTCCTAACCTTCCTGTGTGATTTATTACCTGTGCATTCTCTCTCTCTTTCTCTCTCTCTTTCTTCCTCTCTCTCTTTCTTTCTTTCTCTCTCTCTCTCTCTCTCTCTCTTTCAGATGCTTGTTGCACTTCATTCTTCGTTCTCTGGAAAAACGTCACCCATGCTCTGCTCACTGCCTTGCTCTTTACATCCATCTCAGCTAATGTCCTTCTCAGTGCATTATCCTGATTTAGGATGGAATAAAAAGAAGCTGTCCCTCCATCCAGTGCATCTCATGACCAGAAAACGTCTTTAGGCGTAATGGCAGTAGGGGTGTACAGTAAGTGTTTGTCTTTTACCAGCGGTACTGCGGTGCTGTGTGTATCCGGGTAAAAGGTTTTAAGGCCATAACCTCCATTGGCCATCTGTCTGACAAGTAAGCTGTCGCATGTGGGAACCAAAATACCACGGCTGATGTCGCAATGCATCATTCAGCAGAGGGAAGGCTAAAACCACAGTCATAAGTCTCTCTTTAATTTTTTGTTTCTTGTGTGACACTATTGACAGTCTGAATGATTGGGGCCCTCCAGAGATTAGGGACCTCAGACAAACCACATCTACAATTGGTCTGAGACATTTGCTGCACCCAGACATTTAGATTGTCGTTTCTCAGCATAAGATTTCACTTGTATTAAAATTGAGTGGTTGCCTGTCACTCTGCAGTGGTGTCCTGGCGGTTAGGTAGTTTACCGTGATTGGAGGTTTGTGGGTTCGAATCCCATGACTATCAATTGCTTCCCGTACACTGGGTTGTTGGCTGCCCAGTGCTTCACACGTGAATATGGAGATAATTTTGTGCTCTTCACATTTGTGCACTGTGGTGTAGTGTGTTTGTGCATGACAGAAATGGCTGCTTTACAAATGTGACATTTTGGCCTTCTGCAGCAAAACACCCGAGAACGGTAATGCTATTTTTATAACGGTAATGCACAGTTATCAGATGCTGATAATTTTGCCTCATTCAAAAATGAAATGAAGAAAGAAACAAACCAAAAAAATAGAAACATAGGGAACAAAAGGCTTATATTTTTGTCTGAATGTCATTCCCCAAATGTGTTGGCTTCAGGTTGAGTCCCACTGGGCTTCTCATGGCTCTGTGTCTGATTTTTTATTTCAGATTTGCATTCTGCTTTAATTTCTCTCTGTACTTCATGCTTCCTCTCTACTTTCATCACCGTAATGCCGTGTTTATCCTGTTACACTGGAGTCACATTTGCGTTGTTGACAGAATGTAGCACCACCGATGAACGCATTTATTAAAATGGGGTTTAAACTTAACTTTGGCTACCTGATTGTTTTCTTTTGGCATCTACTTTTAATGTTTTAGAATGTATTCCTCCATGATCTAATGACGTCTCTGCAGTCATTTCAGGTTTTATTTGGCACTTCAGGTGACAATGAGCTGAAACAGGCTAATTTTAAGCTGGTCAGGCTTGAGTCAGGTTAAGATCTAGACCACAGTATTGGTTCAGGTCAGATTCATTAATAAAACTCTCAGGTCCTGTTCAGGTTCAGAACTAAATGTATGTGTTCTCTCTACGCAAGCGTGTGTGTATGTGTGTGTCTGGTGGACCAAGTTTGGCCCCACATTGTCTCTGGAAATACAGGTGAAACCTGATATGTTTAGGAAAGTGTATTGTGATGATTTATCATACTGCCTTTATCGCAGACCTAACAGTGACAAGCTTTTAAAGCTTACAGTCCATCGGCACAGCAGCAAAGTCGCAACCGTGGGCCCTAAGCATGGCCGAAGGTTGAAGAGTGCATCCCCAACACTGTTTGGTGCTCCGTGAGTATGAAGAGGATGACAGGCCAAACTAAACACTCCCCGGGTCCTGTCCTACTCGGCTCGAGATAAGGCTGGCCCTCAGCCAGCAGGCATTAAGAGACATGTTGACAGACTGAGATAAATAAGGGCAACCTCAGTCACACACTAAGAGAGGGAAAATGAGGTGGATAAATGCGTGAGGATGGCTGCATTGGCACAGTGTTAGGACATGGACAGGAGAATTCTAACATGACTTGTGGAAATACAGCTAAATAGACACTACTTGTCGTGTCAGTAGGCCCCAGGCTCCCTGTAGACACAACACGCTCCAAAGCACGACCACCCACGTCTCTCCATCACTGATATTCCCTCCCATAACTCACCCTGTCAACAGTCGCTGGCGTTCTGGAGCGGTTCTTCCAATCTGCTACCAATTTCACTCCTTCACCCGGGCTCTAACCACTTCATGCTTTTCTAATGATATAATTCACCATCTTAATGGATCGTAGGCTGAAGCTGGCAGCACTGAGTGGTTTGCGATACAGCAACCCGCACTTTCTGCTACTTTCATGCATATTTACGTCTGTTGCAGGAGTGTGTGGTTTCCAGAGGAGCCTGCCGGTCTGTATACGCACTGGACTGATATTTGGAGTGGAGTAAAGTTTTATGATTCCAGTACAAGTGCATTCCACTCCAAAAAGGTGAATCCTGTTGAAGCTGGCATGTACTAATACAGGATTTACCTGCAATGCCTGGCATGACAGCATTCACTACGAAACCAAACCTCTTAATTTGACCTCTTAACGTTACCTTCATTTTGACCTTAATTTCCCATACAGAACATTAAGTAAAATTAAGAGAAGAAGTGCACAGATTCAGGCTGATTAAGGGGTAAAACTACTAAATTAATGCCTTAAATTTAAGATCAAGGGGATCAGTGGGTCAGGGGGTTCCTGCCTTATACTGAACAGTATGTGTATTGTGGAGACTGAGGCCCTGCTTCAGCAATAAAATGAGCAGAAAAACTACCAACTTGGTTATACAACATAAATACATGAATAAAACTGTACACAACATTTACACACTCCATATTTTACGCTTTAATTTTTCCTCTAGTTAAACTCATTAAACAAATGCGGTGGTGTGTTCTCTGTAGAGCGGCGTTTCTTTAGAAAATAAATAAAGTTCAGTTCAAAGTTCAAAGGCTTTATTTGTCATCTCAACCATATACGGTTAGTACACAGTGAAACGAAACAACGTTCCTC
>JBBPDH010116253.1:0-16953 GCA_037974565.1 Clupeocharax schoutedeni | reverse complement strand
AGAGAGAGGAGAAAAAGGAATGCAGGGAGAAGTATTTCAATGAAAAAAAAAACTTCTTTGATGTCACGTAACACACATACACTACATGTTCAAAAATATTGGGACAGACCTCTTAATTACTGATTTCAGATGGCCCCTTAATTCCAGCGAAGGGCAATCTTAATGCAGACCAAGACATTTTGTACAACACCATGCTTCCAACTTTGTAGACAGTTTGGGGAAGAACCTTTTTTATTTCAGCATGACTGTGCCCCAGAGTCCTGACTTTTTTCTTGTGGAAAGCCTTCCAAGAAGAGTGGAAGCTGTTATAGTAGCAAATGGGAACCAACTCTATATTACAGTCTATGGATATAAATGTCATTAAAGTCCCTATCAGTGTACTTTTATCCACCTAGTGTAGTTTATTTGTAGATTCTCGAAGCATATTTGAACCATTCATATTCATTCCATATATTTATCAAATGTATTATTCATAAACAATCACAGAAACAAAAAAAAAATCATTTAAAATTGAAAATGATGTGGGAAAAAATTTTAGCTACAGCACTTATGTCAAGCCATATAGTTCATTTTCCAAAATGTATTGGCATGCTTGAGACATTAAGATTCACCTTCACTGAAAGTAAGGGGCTATCTGAATTAATTAATTAATGCCCCAATAGAGTAAACATTTTTTTCAGGTTCACTGCAGCTTTGACTTTGCACAGCAGCTACATTATAGGAGCTACATTATATTATATACTGTGGCAAATGGTGGAGGAAGAGGAACCAAGGCTGGTTCTAGCATTTTCTCAGACTTTATTTTAAAGAGCACACAGCAAACACTACTTCTCTCTCTGCCAGGTGCAACTAATAACCCCCACCCCCCCCTTAGATCACGCCACTTGGCTGTGCCCCCACATAACCCCAAAGCACACACACACCCCCTACACAGTTCACGTGGCTCCTCCAGCTCGCCACACAGCCCCTCCCTAAATTGTGAGCCGTCCTCGGCTACTACTGACCCAACAACAAAGTCTTTTAGGCAAGCTGGAGGTCTGCGTTCTCTCCGGGCCCTCCCTGGACCCCTTGGAGACCCTGGGGCACCCACATTGTCCGTCTCCCCAGAGTCCTCCCTACTGTCCGCTTGGCACCGCTTGTTCCCCACAGTCCTTTGGGTGGAAAGGTGCCAAGCGGTCTCGGTGGATGACCACCGCTTTCCAGGTGCCCTCCATCCGCACCTGATAAACCACCTCTCCCACATGCTGCAAAATCTCACCCGGCCCGCACCAGTGAGAGTCTAGCTTCGGACTCCGCCCCTTTTTCCGGGAGGGGCAGTAAACCCAAACGTGTTCCCCCACCCGGAAGTCACGGCCACGGCTATGCATGTCATAGGTCCATTTCTGTCTGGCGGTGGCCCCCCCTTGATTCTCTCGCGCCAAAGCGTGGACCACCCGGAGTCGCTCCCGCAACCGTTAAGCATAGTCTGGCCCATGCAGCCCAATGAGTTCAGGTTCTGGAGGGGGCCCAAACGCCAAGTTCACCGGGGTTCAGAGTTCCCGGCCAAACATGAGCGCCGCAGGGGTGCACTGATGGCTGTCTTGCACCGCTGTCCTGTAGGCCCACAGCACCAATGGCAAGTGGCAGTCCCAGTCATGCTGGTGGTCTGCGACCAGGATTGCCAGCTGGGTGGCCAAGATGTGGTTGAATCTTTCGACGAGGCCATCACTCTGTGGATGTAGTGTGGTCTTCCGGGTCTTGTGGATCCCCAACCTCGGCCATCAGCTGCGGCTCAAAGTTGCGACCCTGGTCGCTATGGAGTTCGTCCAGCATGCCAAACCGACAAAAATCTCTTCCACCATCTTTGCCGCAACCGTTTCCACGCTCTGGTCAGCAAACGCGTACGCCTCGGACCACTTTGTGAAGTAGTCCATGGCCACTAAGACGTACTGGTTGCCGGCCTCCGAGCAGGAAACGGTCCTAACACATTGACCCCCGCCCTTTCTATAGGAGCCCCCATGACGTATGCTTGCATCGGTGCGCGCGACTGTTCCCCTGGCCCCTTTTTCGCGGTGCATGCATCACAGCAGTGGACAAAAGTTTCCACATACCGCCGACAACCCGGCCAATAAAATCTCCCGCGTAGCCACGCCAGCGTTTTCATTTCACCAAAGTCGCCCACACCTGTGGTGCTGTGGACTGACTGCAGGACCTCCTGACGCAGCCCACGGGGCACAAGCAGCTGCCACCACACATGCCGGCCAACGGGATGTCACCAGCACCAATAACATAATCCTTGCTTCACGGTCAAGCTCTCCCACTGCGACCGGTAGGCCTTAAGTTCCGTCTCGGCGGCTGTGAGTTCTTCCCACTCTGGCCGTTGTCCCCGTGCGAGCCAACCCCGGACCCGACCAATAACGGGGTCGCTTTCCTGTGCATGCCGCAAGCTATGGTCCTCTATCTCGCTGTCCAAATGGACTGCCTCTACTAGCTGCGGCTCGCCTCCCAACTCCTTCTCTTCGGCTCGCTTGCAATGTCGACACGCTCCTACCTCACACGGCCAGCGCGATAGCGCGTCTGCGTTACAGTGCTTCTGTCCTGGTCGGTGCTGCGTGTCGAAGTTGTATTCTTGCAACGCTTCGATCCACCATGCAAGCATGGTCCGTTCTGAGCAGGAAATGCCAGCCGCCCAAGTACGGCCTGAAATGGCGCAGGCTCTTTACCACGGCGAGTAACTCCCTATGCGTCACGCAATAGTTGCGCTCCGGTCTGCTCAGGGCTCAACTATAATAGGCCACGACATGCTGTCCCTCTTCGATAATTTGTGACAGTATCGCGCCAATGCCCCCGTCGCTCAAGTCGGTGTCCACCACAAACTGTTTAGTGAGGTCCGGGCTTGTCAGCACCGGTGCCTCCGCCAATGCCAAATGCCGCCTAACATTCCTCCATTCAATTAAACGCTCCCCCTTTTTCCGTCAGCCGATGCAGGGGTCTTGCCACTGCCGCGAACCCTCGTACAAAGCACCTATAATAAGAGGCGAGCCCCAAATAGATCCTTGCCTCTTTCATGCTGGGCCAGTTGTGCACCGCCGCCCCCTTCTCCGGGTCCGTCGCTTCTCCCTATTTACGTGCCCAAAAAAGGCAACTTTCTGGCAGAAAAACGCGAATTTTTTTGAGGTTTAATTTTAGTCCTGCCGCCCAAATCGCTCCCAGCACTTCCCGCAGGTTTTTGACCGCCCCTTAAACGTCTTTGTGTGGACCAACGGGTCATCTAAGTACACCACGTATTTGCTTTGTGGTATTCGCCCTAACACGCACTCCAACAGTCTCTCGAAGGTGGCCGGGCTGTTACACAACCCAAACGGCATGACTGTAAACTGCCATAGGCCGTGCCAAATCGTGAATGAGGTTTTTGGTTTAGCGTCGGCGGCTAACTCGACCTGCCAATACCCACTCCTAAGGTCTAGCGATGTGAACCACCTCGACCCCGCTACTGCATTTAACACGTCATCTATCCTTGGCAAAGGATAAGAGTCTTTGGTCATTACCTAGTTCAGGCTCGGGTAGTCTACACAGAATTTCCAACTGCTGTGCTTTTTCCTTACCAGCACGGCTGGGGCCGCCCAGGGGCTGTCTGAAGGTTCGATCATGCCAGTCGCTGCCATCTCTTCGATCTTTTGCTCAGCTGCCTGCTGCTTATCCAGAGAAAGCCGGTGTGGTCGCAGGCGGATCGGAACAGCGCTGCCCGTCTCGATGCAATGCTGCACGAGCCCAATCCGAGTGCACTCCTCATCCTTTGCCACGAACAGGTCCTCATTCTGGGTGAGGAGTAACTCCAGCTCCGCCCGCTGCGCCCTGTCCAGCCCCTCACTGTTTCTCTCTCACAGCTCCTGACGCGTCTCGCTGAACAGTTGCAAAGCTCGCTGCCCCACTCTCACCTCGTCCACCTCACTGCCTCCTCGCTGCGGCATGAACACTTCAGGTGCAGCCACATACAGTTGGCCTGCCCCGGCGTCCACCGTGGCTCTCAGCTTGACCAGTGCATCCATCCCAAAGATGCACTCCTCGACCACCTCGGCCAGCCGCACCTCATGCTCTATCTCCTCCCCTTGGACGGTGAGCATCAGCAGCCGTCTTCCTCTCATCACGGCTTTATCGCCTGTCACCGTCGAGAGCCGCACGGTCGCTGTTTCCCAGCCGGGCGGGCTCGGGTGCTGTGTTTGCGGCAGGACCCTGGGGCGGACTATGGTGATGGTTGAGCCGCTATCTATCAGCCCTCTGCAGCGAACCCCATCGACAGTCCTCTTTGCTCTGGGCGCTGGGCGTTTCCCGGTGGCTTTTGGGTCTTCTCTCCAGCTAGTGGCTCACTACAATATCGTGCAATGTGCCCCGCTCGGCCACAATGGAAGCACAGTCTCGCCCCTGGGGGTTTCTCACTTGTAACGCGGTACTCTGCAGCTTGCTTTGGTGCTTTCTCCTCCTCTGCCTCTGCAGCTGCTACTCTCCGGGGCGAGGGGGGCTTGAGGGTGCTCCCCAAGACTGCCTCCAGATGCTCTGTCTCCGCTAGCACCGCCAGCAGAGAGGTTGGCACGTCGATGCGTACGTGCTGCTGCAGGTGCTCAGGGGCTATTGCATTCAAAAATGCATGCAGCGCCAAGTCCTCTTGTATCATCGCTGTGTACCGTGGATAAGCTCGGAGCGTGCACTCCTGCAGGTCTCCGGCCAGGGCACCCCATGTTTTGCCCATCTTTCGACGCCGCTCACTGAGCTGGGCTCTCGCCGCCTCGAGCAGGTCGAACCCCCGGCGTTCCTCCCGTGGCCGGTCCAGCAGGACCTTCAGGGCCTCTCCTTCCAGTGCCATCGTAAGATGCACCGCCGCTTCACTCGGCCGCCAGTCATTGAACTCTGTCAACGCTTCAACCTGCTCCAGGTAGGACTCCAGTGGCTCATTCCCATTGAACCGCGGCAGCTTGACTGTCTTTCGGAGGCTTTCTTTTTCTCCCTTCTTGTCTTCCCGCTCTGCATGGTCTCGCCTTGGGGTGCAGAAGCAGTCCACTCCCTGTTGGACAGCACTAGCCCCGTCCAGGCACCACAGCTCCTTCGCTGGCGTGTCAACGAGCACCTCCGCGAGCCCCGGTCCTTCCTCCGACTCCAGCCTTGCATCCACCTTTCCCCAAAATGCGGTGGAGGAAGGGGACACCAAGACTGGTTCTAGCATTTTCTCAGACTTTATTTTAAAGAGCACACAGCAAACAAGACTTCTTTCTCTCCCTCCAAAACCCCGACTGAGGAGCTAATCTCCTCCGCCCCTCCCTTACTCCCTACAAAAGCCCGCCAAAACTAATGAGCACTGCCAGGTGCAACTAATTACCCCCCCCCCCCCTTAGATCACGCCACCTGGCAGTGCCCCCCACATAACCCCAAAGCACACACTCACACACCCCACACAGTTCACGTGGCTCCTCCAGCTTGCCACAATACATTATACATTAAAGGATTCCCGCTTGCACCTACATGCAGACAATTGCTCAGGTCAAAACAAAAACAATACAGTGGTTCAATACCTTCTCTGAAGGGTTATAACAGGCAAGCATCAAAGCATAACCCTCTCATTCATGTTAGCCGGTCACACTTAGTTCACTCCTGACTCTCTGTTTGGCCTGTTTATAGCCAAACAATACAGAGATTTGCTGTGCCCTAACCCTGCAACACAGTACGGTGTTCAGAATGATAACAATGCTGCCTATGCAGAAGAGATGACTGCTGCTCCGCCCCCAAAACGTGGGGTTGGAAGACCAAAAAAAAAACAACACATGGGCTTGCCAAAAGAATTAAAGGGTAGCCTCTTAGCAGCCAAAATGTATATACTCCAATGACCATCACATAGCCATTCATAAGTGTACATATACAATTTTTAAAACTGATGTACTGTGTGTGATATACTTGTGATATACCTGTTTTACATGTCTGAATAGAACCAATAACACTGTCAAATATTTGACATTTTGAAGATTTTAAATTGTACAGTGAGTTTTGACTGTGTTTGATATTTGTTTTATAATATTAGAGTACAGTCCAAATGTTACGCAAATGCCCAGAAGGCAGATGAAATGTAGCCTACTACTGCCTCTACTGATTTTACTAATAAAATTACAGAAAGTGACATGATTTGTGTTTGAGAATTGTTTCGATTATCAAGTTTGTGGTACCACTCCCCCATTCATTTCAGTGTAATTGGTATGCCTTTTCGCCATGCACATCATAATATATAGACCCATTTTCCAAAAATATCAGAATTTTTCCATAAATGTCTCATATATCACTTGAAATGGGCGAATGGAAGCTTTAATTTGGTATATGACACACAGTCAGGATAATTATGGTTCAAAGATGCATCATGGTTGAAAATATGTGTATTTCTACATTTAAATTTCTCAAAAACCTGTTTTTCTGCGCCTGTAATTTGCCAAATCTTTGACATGGCCTTTAATCTTTAATACTCGGTTAGTGTTAAAGATATCAAGGTGAAATTTTCAGATGTAGAATTATTTTATGTATAAAATAGAGAGTTTTAAACAGAGAGTGGCAACTTGAGTTGCCAAAAAATGACTTTAGCTGGGTTATCATAGGCAGGGTCACATATTTGTTCACATAGTGTAGTTCGTGTTTAGATTTCTATAGATACTACCGGAGTAAAGTTAGCAGTGGGTTCGATATTCACCAGACATTCACAAATATTCCCTCTATTTTCTCTTTTAAACCTTCACTAGATCTAGCAATCTCCACATTCACAGATTCGATATCTGGCGAATATCAAACCCACTGCTAACTTTACTGCGGTATATATACTTTCAGTCGTTCACATTGCAATTGATTACTCACAAAAACATCAGTGAACATATACTGTGTCCACACAGTAAGCATAGCATTTTTATACATCTGTGTTAATGAGAACGATTAAAACCCCAAATTCAATAAATAAGAGGTATGTTTCAATAATTGTGTCCATATAGTGTTTAGATTGATGTGGCTAATTTCAATCATTCACATTAAAATGTATTAATCATAAACAGTCGGTGCATCTACATTTCACACAAAAACAATACAGCAATTCGTTTAAAACTGAAATTGTGAAAAGTACTGTCACCTAACACATGCAGTTCATGTTGGGATTCGCTAGCTACATAATTCAGATTTAAAAAGTTGTGCACATACACTGCATGGACAAAATTTGGACGTCTGACCAAAAGCGACTTGACATTGCATTCAGATACAAAGACTTTAATATGGTGTTCATATTATAAGCCTCTTAAATCTTAAATCTTTAAGGTTTTTCTTGGGAAACAATAAGATTACCCTTCCCTGGAATAATGGGGCCACCTGAGTTCAGTCATTAAGAGGTGCGTGCCAATACTTTTTTAAAAGTACATATATTTCACACAAAAAAACAAGTACAGATATATATAACTAGAAGAGTGTTTGGCAAAACCTTTAAACTGAATGAGTGCGGAAAAAAATACGTTTGGCAAAAAGAAATCCCAGCCCTACTCTGGTATGGACAATGTTCAGCTCATGCAACAGGACCTTTATTTTGAAAGTTTCATAATCCTTGTCAGTGCAGGAACATCTCAGCAGTAGAAATGAGGTGAAGAAGGGAGCTGTACCGTCCTCACACACTGCTCCCCGGGCGCCGTCTTCCTGACTACCCACTGCTTCACTTGGTGAATGGGTTAAATGCGCGGGACATATTTTGTGCTGTTCACGTATGACCGAATTGTCACTTTCGCAAATATCATAATCCTTAACTGTAAAGTTATTGAGATAACCAGTGTCAGGCGGTTCTAATGTTGATCTGTGGCATGTCATAAGTGCATCTCAGGGTAAAGTTGAGAGCCTATATCCATATTTTGTCATTTTTTTCTCTATAAAACCTATAGCCACACCATCTTATCTCATCATATACATGAAATCCAGATAAATTGAGTATGTAGGCCTTTTAAATGAGCTGTACATGTTTTTTGCTAATGGCATCTGCTATTATAATCAATAACATCTGAAATTCTTGCGTCCAGATGTTTTAGTGGGTATGAAACAGTCTACAGACTCTCAGGCTAGATTCCTTCAAATATGACAAACAGTAGTTGGCTAAAGGTAATGCTGCCCAGTTATGGTCTGTTGGGAGGAGACTGAATATGAATTCTTTCTTTTTGGACAAATCAGATGTGAGATTAAAAACAAAAGATACTGTAGCGAGCTGGCCCCTTTAAATGCAGTGTGGGGGCTGCCTGGTGTACATGATGTGTGCGGGGGGATGATGCGCCACACCTGGGCATCACCATGGAAACTTGCGGGCTTTTGGGGGAGTAAGGGAGGGGCTGAGGAGAATAGCTCCTCAGTTGAGTGTTGGAGAGTGAACAGAGAGGGTGTGTTTGTGACTGCTGTTCTGAAAATAAAAGCAAGAAAATGGATTCTGCTGTCCCTGTGTCGCCTGATTCCCATGCTCGCCACAATATTAAGGCAAGTTCAAATTAAGAGGGATTGAGACGAAAGCAAACAGGACAGTAGAAACCCTCTCTCTCACACACACACACACACACACAAACATTCAGGGTGTCTGCCCTACTTTCCATGCTGCTGCTTTTAGGCATCACGTCTACACAGATGTGCACACACACATTTTTAGGAGGAACACACGCCTCAAAGCAAAAACAAATCTATTATTTCTTAACATACATCCAAAGAATATAATCCATGTACTGCACCAAACATTTATTAATAAAATATAATTTTAATTTCCCCTCCTGCAGCCGGCACCTTATTGTGGTGGAGGGGGTTGCATGTTCTTAAGATCCCAGGAGCTATGTAGTCGGGGGCGTTAGCCCCTGGTAGGGTCACCCATGGCAAACAGGTCCTGGGTGAGGAGCCAGACAAAGAACGGCTCATAAGAACCTTTATGAAGAGAAACAACAGGATGACATGTTTTCCCTTGCCCAGACGTGGGTCACCGGAGTCCCCCTCTGGAGCCAGGCCTGGGGGTGGGGCTCGATGGCGAGTGCCTGGTGGCCGGGCCTATACCCATGGGGCCTGGCTGGGCAAAACCCGAAGAGGCGACATGTGTCCCCCTTCCATACTTATTGCTCCCCAGCTTGGTGCCTGTACATTGGGGTTTACCCCGTGGACAAGAGGGTAGCATCCCTTCTCCTTAGGGTGGAGGGACAGGTCCTGACTGTTGTTTGTGCTTATGCTGGAGATCACTCCTTCTGGGGACTCTCTTCTTCTGCTGGGGGACTTCAATGCTCATGTAGGCAATTACAGTGATACTTGGAGGGGCGTGATTGGGAGGAACGGCACACCTGATCTGAACCCGAGTGGTGTCAGACCTGGCAGGCCCAAACGTATTGTGAGGGTCTGCTGGGAACGGCTGGCAGAGTCCCCAGTCAGAAGGAGTGTCAACTCACACCTCCAGCAGAACTTCAACCACGTCTCAGGGGAGGTGAGGGATATAGAGTCCGAATGGGCCATATTCTGCACCTCTATTGTCCAGGCGGCTGACCGGTGCTGTGGCCGTAAGGTGGTTGGTGCCTGTCGTGGTGGTAATCCTCATACTCGCTGGTGGACACCGGCGGTAAGGGATGCTGTCAAGATGAAGAAGGAGCCTTTTTGGCCTGTGGGAGTCTGGAGACAGCTGACAGGTACCGGCAGGCCAAGTGGAACGCAGCTGCGGCGGTCACTAAGGCAAAAACTCGGGTGTGGGAAGAGTTTGGAGAGACCATGGAGAATTACTTCTGGACGGCTTCGAGGAAATTCTGGTCCACCATCCGGCGTCTCAGGAAGGAGAAGCAGTGCAGCGTCAACACTGTATTTGGTGGTGACTTCAACTCGGGACGTTGTAAGGCGGTGGAAGGAATACTTCGAAGACCTCCTCATTCCTACCAACACACCTCCCATTATGGAAGCAGAGTCTGGGGACCTGGGTGTGGATTCTCCCATCACCGAGGCTGAAGTTACAGAGGTGGTTAAAAAGCTCCTCTGTGGCAAGGCGGTGGATGAGGTTCACCCGGAGTTCCTTAAGGCTCTGGATGTTGTGGGGCTGTCTTGGTTGACACGCATCTGCAACATCGCGTGGACATCAGTGGCAGTGCCTCTGGATTGGCAGACCGGGGTGGTGGTCCCCCTCTTTAAGTAAGGGGATCACACTCCTCAGCCTCCCCGGGAAGGTTTATTCCGGGGTGCTGAAGAGGAGGGTCCATCGGATAGTTGAATATCGGATCCAGGAGGAGCAGTGTGGTTTTTGTCCTGGACGTGGAATGGTGGACCAGCTCTATACCCTTAGTAGGGTCTTGGAGAGCACATGGGAGTTTGCCCAACCAGTCTACATGTGTTTTGTGGATCTGTAAAAAGCATTCGACCGTGTCCCTCGGGACTCCTATGGGGAGCGCTCCGGGAGTATGGGGTGTCGGACACCTTAATAAGGGCTGATCGCTCCCTGTACAACTGGTGCCAGAGCTTGGTCCGCATAGACTCATTCCCTGTGACGGTTGGACACTGCCAGGGCTGCCCTTTATTACCGATTTTGTTCATAATTTTTATGGACAAAATTTCTAGGTGCAGCCAGGGTGTTAAGGGGGTCCAGTTTGGTGACATCAGGATCAGGTCTCTGCTTTTTGCAGATGATGTGGTTCTGTTGGCTTCGTCAAGCCTGTGACCTACAGCTGCAGCTGCTTGTGAAGTGTCTGGGATGAGGATCAGCACCTCCAAATCCGAGACCATGGTCCTCAGCAGGCAAAGGGTGGAGTGCCCTCTCCGGGTAGAGGATGAGATCCTTCCTCAAGTGGAGGAGTTCAAGTATCTCAAGGTCTTGTTCACGGGTGAGGGAACAAGGGTGGATGGAGCGGGAGATTGACAGACGGATTGGTGCACACTTCTGCACAACTCACTCTGCATTCTGGTGTCATCTATGACATCCACAATTACTCACTGTATGAGCTGTCATACAGCTGTGGTCTGTGTGTCACTGCTCTTAGATGTGTGAAATCAAACACACAGCTGTGCTGCAGATGGGCCTCGAAGTGGAAGATCAGCTGTCCTGATCCACATTATTCTACAGTGGCTTTAGAGAGAGACAGAGGGAGAGAGAAGAGAGAGAGAGAGAAAGAGTGAGAGAGAGAGAGAGAGAGAGAGAGAGGAGAAAGGGGGGTGCAGCGAGAAATATCTCAATGAAAAAAACAAACTTCACTGATGTCACGTAACACACATACACTACGTGGACAAAAGTCCAATTACTGATTTCAGATGGCCCCTTACTTTCAGCGAAGGGCAATCTTAATGCAGAACAAGACATTTTGTACAATGCCATGCTTCCAACTTTGTAGACACAGTTTGGGAAAGAACCTTTTTTATTTCAGCATGACTGTGCCCCAGAGTCCTGACCTCCAAAATCTTGTGGAAAGATTTCCAAGAAGAGTGGAAGTTGTTATTGTTGTGAAATGTGGACCAACTGTATATTACAGTCTATGAATATAAATGTCATTAAAGTCCCTGTCTGTGTACTCCACCTAGTGTAGTTCATTTTTAGATTTTCAAAGCTAATTTGAATCATTCATATTCATTACATATATTTATCAAATGGATTATTCATAAACAATCAGTGTGTTTCACACAGAAACAATACAAAAAATAGCCTTTTTACATTGAAAATTTGGGGGAACAATGTTAGCTACAAAACTTATGTCAAGCCACATACTTCATTTTTAGATTGCTATAGTTCATTTCAATTTCAGTGTACAACCACTGCATGGACAAAAGTATTGGGACATCAACCCATCACACCAACAGTGACTTAAATTTCATTGCATTCCAATACATAGACATTAAAAGGGAGTTGGTCCATATTAAAAGGACCTTCCCCAAACTATGTTAATAAATCTTATTAAATCAAAATTATTGGCATGATTGGGGCTTAAGATTAGCCTTCACTGAAAGTAACGAGTAATCTGAATTAATTAATTAATTAATGCCCCAATATATTTGTCCATATAGTGTAGTTCGTGTTTAGAGTTCTATAGATACGTTCAGTTGTTCTTGTTCGCATTGCAATTTATTACTCACAAAATCATCAGTGTACATATACTGTGTCCACACAGTAAGCATGGCATTTTTATACACCTGTGGCAATGAGTACGATTGAAACACCAGAATAATTAAGAGGTATGTTCCAGTACCTTTGTCCGTATAGTGTTTAGATTGATATGGCTTTTAATCATTCACATTAAAATGTATTAGTCATAAACAGTCAGTGCATCTACATTTCACACAAAACAATACAGCAATTCATTTAAAACTGAAAACGGATTGTGAAAATTATGTAATGCACTGATGTCATTTAACTCATGCACGTGTTTGGATTCGCTAGCTACTTAATCATTCAGATGAAAAAATGTCGTGCACATACAGTGCATGGACAAAATTTGGACGTCTGACCAAAAGGGACTTAACATTGCATTCAAATACAAAGACTTCAGTATGTAGTTCATATTATAAGCCTCTTTCCCAAGAAAAATCTTTTAAGGTTTTACTTGGGAAGCATTAAGATTACCCTTCACTGGAATAACGGGGCCACCTGTTCAGACATTAAGAGGTGCGTGCCAATACTTTTTTAAAAAGTACATATATTTCACACAAATCAGTACAGATATATATAATTGGAAGTGTGTTTGGCTAAACCTTTAAACCCTGCCCTACTCTGATATGGACAATGTTCGGCTCACGCAGCAGGACCTTTATTTTGAAAATGTCCCGCAAATTTCATAATCCTTGTCAGTGCACGACCGTCTCGGCAGTAGAAATGTAGAGGTGAAGAAGGGAGCTGTTTTTGAATGACTCTGGAGCTGGAGGGGAGGATGAGGTCCTGTGTGCTCCTCACGCTGCTGCTGTCGGTCGCAGTGTCTTACTACCTGTACCTGCCCCTTCCCGGGGCCGTGGCCGAGCCCTGGAAGCTCATGCTGCTGGACGGGGCGATCCGGGCTGTCATGCATCTGGTGAGTCCGGGACAGCGTGTCCTCACCTCATCCTGACTAGGAGAAACACTGCTCTTTCTAATTTACTCCGATTAACCCTGCCACCTGAACTTGTCTACAAATTAAACATCTTACTGTTACATGTCATAATGCTGTTATTGTAATTATGTCGTTGTTATGACAACAGAAGCGATACATCGTGGATGAATACACTGGAGAGAACATTTATTATTTACTAGAATGAACAGTAATCATGACAGTTATCACCCTAAAGCTGTAGACCGACAGAACATCACATTTTGTGATTGCTGCACGAAAACTCGGGTTGCGTGCAAACATCTTAGAACCGGTGTTCTTCTGAGCAGCTCACAAAACGTCAAGTATTTTTTTACGAATGCAATGGATCTTGAAATTATTGACATTATTGACATTATTGACATTATTTAGGGCTTTCTTATGTTATGTTCCTCAGATAAAGGGAAATTTGCACCGTACTGCAAGTCAATCGGCTTGAGTACTTTTGCACAGTTCTGCATATGAATTGTGTTATTTCTGCTCTTTCAGTTTTACTTCTTCGTAGCAAAAATCGTAATGACATGATCCATTTTGATCCATACGCATTTGTTCACGATTTATTGTATCTCTTAAATCTGATGTTGCAATAACAATGTTATACATGTTATTGGGACAGCAGGCCATTGGTTATGAGAAAAGTCTTTGCCAACATTGGATTATTAAAGAATAGTAATAAGTGTAATAAGATAAATAACTAAGGTAAGAATAACTTTGGTACACTATTTGTCGACATTGTTTTTATTTATTTATTTATTTTCGGTCAGGGCGTATGCATGTGCGTTATTTCGCTAATAGATGGGGTTTGTGTAGAATCTCCTCCAACCTGTTGCGCAAGAGTCCACCCTGTGTGAAATTGCCAGTGCAGTCTTCTGGATCTTTATTCATTTTTCAGCATAACATTATTGTACTGACCATCTTTGTTGCCATTTTAATACAATGTAAAATCAGCATTTAAAAAGTGTGTGGTCACATGTCACATTAATGACTGATGTATTATTTATTTAGTTTGGACAACGGAAAAAGGATTCAGTGTACTTTAGACGCAGACAACTCAACACTGAAATAACAACAAAAACAACAAAAATCAATACTAAAATAGGTTTTAAACTGAAAGCTAAAGAAGGAAAAACGCCTCTGACCTTTCCTCTAATGAACCCTGGTTATCCAACAGTTACCCTGTGTGACTTTTATTTTGAAAGTGTCATATAACTACTGTCCATAAAGGGACCATCTCTGCAATAAAATGTAAATTCAGTCAATAATAACTTATAGTTAAAAGACTATATATTATAGTTATATATTAGTTATTATTATTATTATTATTATTATTATTATTATTATTATTATTGCCATTGTTTTTGGTAATAACTATTTTAATATTGTTATTAAGTACTATTATTATCAATAATTTAAATAACAACAGTGAACAACATCAATGATGATGGTTGTTGTTATGGTTGTTATTACAGTATTGTAGAAACCAAACGTATTGACAAGGTAATAATTAATAGTGCATGTAATATAAAATAATACATTGCAAAGAGCAATTAACAGTAATTTCTTATAACAAAATTGCTATAAATATCTGTAAGATCAACAGGATTTGGTCACTACTTTCCTGGAATACTGGATGTTAATTTTAATGCTCAACAAATAAATTATATCAGCTTAGTATTAAAATTGTTTAACAAATGTTTCTTCAGCAAAACAATTCCAGACTTTACCAACCTATCAAAAGCGATGTATGAATTAGTTTGAATCATTTTCACATGAATACAGTTTTACAGCAACACAATATCTTGCAGCTGTTTTAGGCAGCAATGGTGTTTTGATATGTTTATATGAAGATCTGAAATGTCTGAAATGTGCCCACCTGTGTATTGTTGTCTTCATTGTACAGTATGTGTCTACAGTACCTTTACCCACTAAGTGTATACTACTGCATGTCTATTGTTGTATGTATAGACAGTTAACACCTACCAAAGTCAAAGTCCTTGTATATGTAAGTATACTTGTACGATAAAAATTATTCTGATTCTGATGAAGTAAATTCAGTTCAGTGTGATGTGCTGCTGTAGGGACTCTTGTGACTGTCAGTGACGTTTTATGTTGCCCTAACGTTTCTTTTCCCCCCGTTTCTTGTAGGGTAATTTTATCCAGGATCTTGGATTGGGACACTACATCCACGTCCTCAACTATGTGGCGTCATTGGTGGAGTTGCGAGGTCCACAGTCCAGCGAATCTGTGCGGGTCACTGACACTTCCTTTGTGGGGGTTCAGGCCCGAGTCTTTGAGTCCACTTTACCCGGCCCCAAGCGGCTGAAGCGAGGGGTGGTCTATTTCCATGGAGGGGGCTGGGCCCTGGGCAGTGGCAGTGAGTCGACTTATTGCATTAAAGTTTGACCAAACAATGAGGACATTTACTGAACTGCAGATAAATCCCCATCCTTAGATGTATAGCGAGTATAGTGTGTAGAAGTGAGTGAAAGTTCAGGAGTGTTTACAGCTCTTGCGTACTGCAGCATTCATCATGCTCAGCTGCTCACATGCTCCCTCAAGCGGCCAGAGTGGGAAATGGTATCTAAATGCTTATTTGGGTCACTGTAGAGCAAAGCAGGAGGTGTGGTATTTATTTAAGTCATAAACAGAAGGTAGAAACTGTAAGCTAGTGTTGCTTAATTGCACTTTATCTTGCTTGAATCAAATTAATTCAATGTATTTATATTTGTACGAAATTTAAAATCATATTCATAATATATTATTTATAGCCAACAGCTCTCATTCATTTTTTTTTGTTCCTCCACCTTCCCCACCCCAAAAGAAATGCGATGCTATGACCTCCTCTGCAGGTCGATGGCTGAGGAGCTGGATGCAGTGGTTATATCTGTAGAGTAAGTATTGCATCAATGTAAAGGAGGCTTTGATTCCTCAAATGGCCAAGATAAACTTAAGGATTTAGGAACTTGTGTTTTCTATCACTGTATAAAAGAAGCAACATGCTGCCTTAACTGCTTGTGCGGTTTGTTGCTCACAAAGGCAGCGTGAGGATTTTCAGTTGTGTTAGACAATATAATTTGCATTAGAAATAAACTTGACAAACAGCAGCAATCACATTATTAACTAATAACTAATAAACAGCATTTTTTGTGCTAACACCTAATTAGTCACTGTAGTTCCATATGTATTATTTTCTAGATTCTAATTCTTCATTATTCTACGCCATCGACAGGTGCTGATACTGTGATTGATTCTTGGCATCTTATGTGCTAATGTTAAAGACTAATGACTTAAATTTCCAGTTATAGGCTTGTCCCTGAAGTTCATTTCCCCGAGCAGTATAATGATGCTCTGCGGGTATGCAGGCACATCCTGACAGAGGAGACACTGGCACAGTTATCAGTGGACCCGGACAGGGTGGCTGTGTCGGGTGACAGCGCTGGAGGGAATCTGGCTGCTGCAGTGGCTCAACAGGTAATGAGATCGGATCAGAAAAAAGCCCTGCAGCTGTTTACCCTCAGGGCTTGTAGGAGAAAACCGTTCACACACACACACACACACACACAAACACATATCTGTACTCTACAGGTTCGCATATCAGTTCCTGTCATGCGAGTTTCACATGTGTCAGAATTGACATAAGCAGGTCTGATTAAGATGACAGTAAACATTAAGAGCGTATTCGTACTGTACAGTTTACCATGAACTGCTGTCTCCTGCAGTGCTAGATCATGTATATTATCCCTGTATAGACTGTACTGTAGTTCATGCACAGTCATTTTCTTTGGTATCGTTCCTGTCATTTTTTTAGCGTAAGCAGGTAAATACAGTAATAAATTAATTTAATTTACAGTAATAAAAATACAGGGCTTTAAGAAGAACAAAA
>JBBPDH010116150.1:0-10816 GCA_037974565.1 Clupeocharax schoutedeni | reverse complement strand
TGTATGTTTTTCAGAAGGTAAAATCAGTCAATCTGTGGTCATTCCAGAGGAAATGTCAGGATTAAAGTTTGCTTCCAAAGAAAACTGCACTCAATTACCCTGCCTTATCTTAGTTTTTCCATTGGCAAACACTCCAGACAGTTAATTCAGACTTTAGAGCGCCGCTTTGAAGTCTATAATCAAATCACAGTTTGGACGGATTAAGCCTGACGGGTAACCGAGTGTGGAGGCTAGTTTTCCATTTTGCAACAGAAGAGCAATGTAGATACTATCTGGTTGTAGTGGTTGTATCCCAGCTTCAGAACACCAAAGCCTTCAAAGGCTATTCACTCTTTGCCTGCAGTACATGCTGCTCTTGGGAGATGTGAATACCAGAAAAGAGTGGAGACAACAAAGGAAATTAAAACCAAAGGCTTACTTTGAGTTCCAGCAGAGTGTGTAGGCCCAGGCAGAGCTCAAACGCTTCGTCATCTGTGAACAAACAATAAAACAAACTGAGAGTCGGAACATATTTGACCCCTACAGGTGTATGCTCATCTTCTGTCTCATTAGTGGACTGCACAGCAGAGCCGGATCCTTAAAGGGTTCATTAGCTGGGTCTTTAGCACATTTGCATCCCCTGCACCTTGCAGTGGCTACACGTGCCCTTATGTTTGGGGCTAATGGCTCCCTACACGGCCTAATGCTCTTTATCTCGGCTGTCTCGTGGCTGGAGGAAAAGGTCAGCAGCAGACTCAGTCCGCCCACAACCCTATGGGGCTCTCTGGAGCTTATGCAACAGGAGATTTCTTGTATTTTGTCCATAAAGGCAGAGCATACTTGGCCTTAGTACAGTCTGAGAGACAGTCCTTTCAAAGATGATATTGTAAACTGCTTTGGAATCCTATTTAATAAACATTAAATACATTTAATAAACCTTTTTATTAGTTACTACTGTTGTTTTTAACTGTCTGCAATAAATTAGTTTTATCTAACATCTTACCTTTTTGTTTGTATTGTTTGTATTGGTCTCCTATTTTGCCAGCCGAGTTTCTTTATTAGCCCACTTTTTTAATGCATCATATAAAACCAAATGGCCTCACATGCATATAAATTTAACACCTCAAATCTTTAAAAATGTACAATTAACTCCCTAGTCCGTATTGTCTATACTGTATATGGAAACGGGGCGCCGGAAGCATTTTTAATGTGTGGGGGCGGTGCATCTGTGTACATCTCAGCGGAGGTGCGGCCGTTGTTCGGTTAAAAAAATGGTGATTTTGAAAGTGATGTAATTGTTCCGGTGCCCATATATGGGTAGTATAGTTATACAATAACTGTCATTGTTTGTGTGATATCACAGGAACTTATCTACCAATTCTTCATTTACAGTTTACTCCCACACATTCCTGCTAAACGTAAAGACGTGTGTAACACTATTTGGGCAAATCTGATCTATTCATAATTGTATTTAATATATTAACTGAATATTTCATATGTAATGAAATAATTGTAATACTTTCTTTTTTTGACCAGATTTTACTAACACGTCGAACACAAAAGCAGAGCAAAAATCATCATCTATTAGACACAACAGCTACTGGAATTGCCCAAGTGTTTCTAGAACTGGTGCCATTTTTAAACAGACGATCTCGGAGTGAGAAGTCTTACCTATGACCTGAGCAGAACACTGCACTCTCTCTTTACCAAACTGGAGCTGCACGGATGTCACTGTATTGACTGTGGAACCACCGAGAGGCTTACTCTCCAGGCTGCCTTTCAGTCTACGACACAAACACACACACAGTCAGCACGGTTTCACTGTCTGATCAACATCTTGTACACCCCTTTTTCCACTTAGTTTGACTTGGTTCAGACTAGAAATGGTTCAGACGTACACAAACCATGTTGCATTGACTTTGACACAGAAAAGTGAGGAAGTTTTTTCCTTATACTATTTGCTCAGATGGAGATATGAGGTTTGGTTCAGACAATATATCAGAGCAGATATGTTTTCCTGTTTAAACTCTAGTCAAGATGTGTACAATAACAGGGACCAAAAAAGCATTCAAGTACTGGTTAACTCCATTCAGATTCCACCAAACAACTAAAATAAACGATTCTCTTTTCAGTACTGGGTATGACATTAGCCTCATACAGATATGGCCATATTTTATAACACGTTCACCTGAGTTCCAGTGTAGTAATACATGCTTGATGCAGAAATGTGTGTGTGTGTGTGTGTGTGTGTGTGTGTGTAGTTCTGACTCACCCCAGTCTTCTGCAGCATGTGCTGGAGATGTGGTTGTGCTGACAGCCTGTGTTGATGGACACCTTCACCTCAGCATCAACGCACTGCAACACAACCACACACTCACTGATCACAAACCGCTGTGGTACTCTGACACAATGCTTATTGTACTCACACAGGAGGTGGAGGAGTATGGTAATACTACTGCCCTCCACTCAGCTGACTGGTTCCATTCTCTACCCAAGCAGACACACCACACTACACCAAGTCATAACTCTATATTGCCTAAATCTGTGACATGATTTAACTGCGAGTCGCTGGACAAGAGTGTCTGCCAAATCTGTAGAGGTAAGCATGTGCTTCAACATTAGCAGTACAAGAGTGCTATACACAAAGGAAACAGAAATTCTTTATATAGGCCTTCATATGGAAACAGTTCATCGTATGTACTATTCACCAATACTAATGGTGCATGATATAGAAAGACCATTAAAGGTGCTCTTAGTGACCCCAAGGGTTGCTGGTGTCAGTTTTTTTTCAGCTTCAACCTTTTGCCTCAAGATTCAGCAGACTCAACAGAATCCAAGCCAAACTCGGTTTCTCATCTGATGATTGAATAGATTTTAGCTTTGTTTGTTGAGAATATGTGACCGGATGGTTAGGCATTGGCAGAATCAGCAAGATAAGCACCATTTTAGCTAATCATCCAACCAGTTATTTCCTGACAATTTGTGCCTCATCAGCGACCCTGTCTGAATTTCTCTGAAGATCTACAGAGAAACTTGCTACTAGACAGTTATTCTGCACGTCCTGTGGTGAGGAAGGAACAGGTGAGATTTATGTCACTGACCTTTTTAAGGCCTTTGAACAAAAAGGATGTGTTTTACTCTATTTCAATTCATTTAAGTGTGTATTCAGACAAAGGTGGATTAGATCTGCTTGGCAGAGGATTCTGTGCAGTTTGAGCGCCTTTAAAGCGAAACACTGAAAGATTCTACTTTTCCTTTAACTTGTTTAGTATTTGTTTGACAATGTAATATGTGTTATAATGTGGGTGTGGAAGATAGTGGCTTGACTAATTCAAGCTGCCTGTAATCTGTTTAGTTGGGTAACTTACATTTGGCTACTAATTGCAATACTTTTAGACAAATAACATTATATTGACTTAAATAATGGACATATATTTTCTTGAATTTCTATAAACCATTGAGTAAACTGAATAACTGACTCTTTTCCATGTGACTTAACGCCATCTCCCCTTCCACTAAAGTACTGTTTACCCTCTTCAGGAGGTCAGCGCACTTTAACTGTGAAGGGCAACACATGTCTGAAAGCAACGTTGCACCCCACCGTATGCTTCCTGTAGCTTAAGGACTTTGTTGCTAAAGCCGTTGCAGTCAGCATCAAGTTTCCTACCACATTAAAAGCAGTTTCCACCACTTGGTATCACTTTGTTCCAGGCATATGTTTGAGTGCTGTCAGATCTGCCCCCAAAGATTGTTCCGACCTCATTGTTTTTTTTTAAACAGGAAAAAAAAATTGCAGCCCCCTAGAATCAGAAATTTCCAGAAGAATCTGAAAGAAGAATGCTTCTTTCTGTCTTTCTTCCTCTTTGGGCCTGGCAGATTCCTCATCACTGAATGCATCCAATAGGGCGTCTAAAGTGCATCTGTCTCACTCTCTGTCATCTGCTATTTTAAAAAGAGTCATGGCATAATTACAGAGCATCTATGTTGCTTTTTCCCCTTGAAGACTGAGAGACAAAACAAGAGGTACAAACAGGTGCACAGCATCTCAGAGGAGTGCTCTTTTTTGAGCATTCTCTCTATTGCTACTTGATCACATTCTAATTAGCAGTGTGTGTGTATGTGCCTGTAAGAGGTTTAAACTCATTTATCAGTTTCTGATAGCTTTGTATGCAGGACCACCATGCATGATTTCACTGCCTTGATCAGAGTGGAGAATCCTTCCAGAAGAAGGAGCATTTGTCTGTGGCTGTGGGTCGATTTGTTAAGAGCTGTCCCATGTAATCATCACCTCATCACTGATGCTCCATTTAAATGCAAATGAATGTTTCCCCCTCACTAGCAGTCCACCCACAGTGGAGAGATCCACACACGAGTTTTAGAACACCGAGCGAACCGAACCTGACAGTTGTTGCAGCAGGGAAAGGATCCCCCACTTCACACTTCTGTACGTTTTCTAGCTCAGACTCTCCCCGTGGCTCTGAAAGCTCTTAAACTGGAGCTGAACTCTCGGTTGGCTTGTGGAGGCTGTGAGGAAATGAGCAGCTTCGTGCTCGCTTCCACCCCTTGGGCTTAATCGGCTTTAATTGAGGCTCTATTTTTACCCCTCTCAATCATGGCGTCAATACTGAGCCACAGAGTCGAGGGGCACAGAGCTGAAGACACTGCTTTTGGCTTTTGATTGGAACTTATTTGGGTTGACGAGCAAATCAGTCATAAAGTTTTGCCTTTTTGAGCCGCCAAAAATGGTTAAAGGCACATTGCTTATAAAAGTTTCAGCTTAACCTTCTTTCAGCTAAGTAAGAAAAAGGCCGTACACATGTTGAATCATTCGGGAATTCTTTCAATACCCTTCCTGGTCATTAAATTGTTCAGTTTAAAGGGCAAATTCTGCCAAATGATAAGAGTAATAATAATTTGATCATATTCTTCTACCCAACTACTAGACATCTAAAGGGTTTAATGCCTTCAAAAGGTTACCTGACCATGAGTTATTACATGAATTGTTTATCAGTACTCTGCCTGATTCCTGAGATGTCAGCTTTGCAATAGGCTTTTGACCAAAAATCTTTTTTCGTTTTATTGTAGAGATTTACAAAATAAAGACAATTTCCCTTAAAGAAGACATATTATAACATGAGTATGGCGTATCACTGTGACCTATCACCACCACTGTAAATAATTCATTATTCATTAAAGCACACTGAGTGACTTTATTACATCTTTCAACATCAGTGAACTGTGAGTGAATCTGGACTTCAATTACTCACTTTCACTTAAGTTATATGCTCGTTTCACTGTAGTTATTGAATCATTTATAGCAGTTACTAAGTCATGAGCCTTTAGATAAATGGCTGAATAACACACCTGGAGTTAAGAGAAGGCTAATATGTGAAGGTAATTAAAACCGGGAAAGAAATGTGTATTAAAAACAATATGAAAAGCTAGGTGTCCCCAGACATTTGACTGACAGTGTAAAAATGAGCTAATACATATTGAACCGTTGGGATGGCATTAAACAGTTGTTTAACAGGACAGGGCTCTTTAATGTGTAAATGGATTCTTCATTTGGTGTTAATCAGTAATTAGCTTCTCAGTGGGTAAAAGTGCAGGCCAGCCACTCTAGTGCTCAAGCACATTAAAGTCCTTTGTTGAGGTCGGTTGCTTTGTTGTGAACTTAAAAACCTCTGAGCAAAGCTTTAGTGGGCATTAGCAGATTTGGCTATCTTATGGATACAGAGCTTTAAAATCTCATATGAAAAGATTGCATATCTCCGAGACGGTGAATGGAGACTCGTGAGTCACAAGGATCTGTCATAAGGCATTGAATGGAGTTGTCTCATCATGCCATGTTATTATGAGCTTCATTATAAGCGTGTTTTATGTCTGTAAGGAGCAAAGAAAGCATCAGAGAGTGGGCTGAAATGGTTTTGTGTAAGAGAAATGAGTTCTGCAGCACTGGTGGAGCTAAAAGACACACACACTACTGGCCTCATACCTTACACTTCACCAGCAGAGCCGACAGGGTGGACGCGCTCTCCATTGCTTCCGTTCTCACTTGGCCTTTTGCCTTCTCTCTCTCCATCCCCGTCTCTGCTCGCTTCTGCTTGATCTCTGCCTTCCCCCTGGCATCACTGCTGTCTCCATCTTCCTCCTCCTCCTCCTCTTCCTCCTCCTCTTCTTCTTCAGACCTCAGGCTCCTCTCGCTCTCCTCAGGTGACTCCCTCTCCTCTGTGGAGTCGTCCACTGTGCTTTCGCTCCTCTCCTCTGTATCGCCACCTTCCTTACTGTCTGCGAGAGGTGAGCGGACGCGAGACGGGATGTCCCGGGCCTCCCCACGCAGCCGGGGGATGTTACCCTCCAGGAGGCGCCGCTGGACGATGCTGTGTGGTTGCTACAAAAAGGGGCAAAAGAAGGACAGAAAGAAGAAGTGATGTAGTCACTGCTGAACTGTTATAAGGGGTGCAGGTCAGATGGAGAATTCTGAATAGAACTTCCTGCTTTCTCTGATTTTACCTACTGAGTTGATCTTTTGATCTGAGTGGCATGCAGCGCCATGTGTCTACCAAAGACTTCTTTCAAATGATTAACAGGACACAGCAACCGTTTTCTGAAACAACTGAGAAATGTACAACCGTCTCGACATACAACGCTAACTCCCACTCACACTGTTAGACTCGTACTCACGGACCGCGTGAGTGACCTAGTTTGTTTGTGCATGGTGGAAGCATATGCAGTAAGGCGGCATATGAGTGAGAGTGTTTTCCTTTTCCTTTTTCTGTAGCTTAGTTTTTATGATTTTACAGCGGTGTTTGAATCGGTAAGTGATAGAGTGTTTTTCGACTTTGTGTTTCGTCGAAGAAACACATCTGTGGCATAACCTCCTGTTTATTATAATTAACAATATATTATTAACAATATATCGTTAATGACAATATATTGTTGGTATATTGTTAATAACTGATCACAGAATTCTTCATATATTAGTTAAACCATATAAAAATACTTTTGTCAATTTTTTTGCATATAAATCCATCCATCCAACTATTATACATAAAATGACAAAAATTAATATGACTGTTGATCCCAAACTTTTTAATGCTGGTGTGGAAAAGTCTGCTTTGGGCCAGTGGAGAACTACAATGTGAGCTTTTTTGGGGGAGCAAATGACACACTTCTAAAGGAGACAGAAGGTCACTGAGACCAGAGAAGTCAAGATCATTGATAAATCTGGAGGATGAAGGGCCACCTTTGTGAGGTAGTCTTAATTACTGCAAAAAAAACCAAAACACTGCTTTAGCTTTGGAACCAAGAAACCATCTCTCACAACCTACGGCCTTCCTCTCTCGAGGGACGTCATTAACTTTTAGGTCTTACATTGTATGTTTCAGCATGGGATTTGCAAGACAAAGCACAAATGTGTTTCAGTGAAAGGTTCGCATTCTGAGATAAGTGCTGACTAAGACGAGAGGCGCTACAGCGGCCCAGAAGAATATTCAGCTACAATCCTGGGAGGTCAAAATAATGCCAACACAAATACCATCAATAGTGCATTAAGCAGGCTTGCACACTGTGGGACTACAGCGGCAGCTTAAACGCCGCGGCCGCTGTGGAACGCTGGATAGCGGGGCTTCAACGAACTGGGGCTTCTGCTAATTGCCTGAGAGGCAGAGAGGAAAGCGCACTGTTTGAGTGGCCTGATTCACTCTTAGATGACTCACTTCAGTCCCCGCATTATGAGACCACTGGAGTGCCACGACAGACTTGGGTAGTAACTGAATACATGTAATGGGGTTATGTAATCAGCATACAAAAAAAGGGTAGCTGCACTTCATTACACTTTCAGAGAAAAGTTCTTCAAACCCCCCCTTTTACACACCAAGCACAACTTACTCACTCATTTTATTCTGACGTCAATAAATTAAATTGAATGTATGTATACTTGCTTGTGTTGCATAGCGAATGGGCTTTTTTTATTTGAATGATGCAAATGTAACAATACCTTTGCAAGCAAAATGCATTCAACAACCTCTATTGTCTCTGACATTGCTCCAGCAACAACCAGCTGAACGGATGGGTCCCAGCAGAACGGCCATGTCTTCTATTCTGACACAGACACTGAAAACTAGCATTGGCTGATCTAGCTTTTTCAATTAGTATCTTCTAAGCTTTAAAATGATTTCTAGCAGTTCTCTTAAGAGCTTCTAAGGCTTAAACTACTCAAACAATCTTCTCTACCTCATCAATACATCACAGCAATGTACAGGGAGTGTGTGCTGTTTCAGGCTTAATTTGTTACAGGATTGGATCGAAATAATTTTCTGCTCGTACTAGATCTGTAGCCAAAGCTAATATCAGGTTGGTGCCACAGCAAACATCGAGAGGATTAGTTTGACCTCTGCTTTGCTGTATTTCGGTTATCAGTTCAGTTGGGTGTGTGTGAAAGCACTCAGAAAATGTAATCTCCTGAATGAGGAATGAAACTCTGAATGTCTTTTGCTTTAAATAAATGTCACTTTGTTTTATAAAGCAATGCAGTTTTCCTGTTTTTCTCTCGTCCTGTTTTAGTTCACTGACATGAAAAAGACAAGTAATCCAAAATCATGATTAGGTAACAGATTTCATTTTTTACAGGTAAGTCGTAGTCTACCATGCTGGAGTATGATAGATTCTTTACACAGATCATCTTATGACCATATTAGAACTGTCACAATCCCGCCCCTCACTACTACAGCAAACACATGCACATAAGATGTTAATATACGTAACCTACTGGCTATTACCTATTTTCACAAGTGATTCTGAATAATTGCCAAATATAATTTACATTATTTGGGATCATTAATGCCTGAATAATAAGGCTACATACCAGTAGCTTAATAAGACAGAATGACAAATAAATATACATGAGCCCCGGCCTTTAAGACTCTTAAATATGGATATGTTCTGCTGGTTAAATGCCGCACTATCAAATGTTTATGTGGAAACTCAGGTTAGACATCACTCATATTACATCAGTCAGTGTGGTCTGGCTCAAAGACTTTCTCTGATCTCAGGGATACAACCTGCATCTCTGGTCAGCTGTAGGAGATGCAAATCTTGCTGCTCAAATCTTGTAATACTGCTGGGCTGATACAATAAAAGCTAAAAACATCCTCATTGTTGGGGTTGGGGATGAGAGAGAATTTCGCGCGCGTTAACACCATTAATGCCAAGATTACAAACGGCGTTAACGGCATTAAAAAAATTAATCTATGCCCACCTCTAATATATATATATATATAGAGTGAGAGAGAGAGAGAGAGGAGGGATTTGTGATGCCAACTTTTGTGATGACAAAATTTGACACAGTGTAGTATTATGTTCAGTGAAAATTTACATTTACATTTACAGCATTTATCAGACGCTTTTATCCAAAGCGACTTCCATTCCCTACCTACAGGGCACAGTCTCCCTGGAGCAACTTGGGGTTAAGGGTCTTGCTCAGGGACCCAGTGGTGGTGCTGAAGGTAGGATTCGAAACTGTGACCTCTTGGTCTGGAGGCAAGTATCCTACCCACTGAGCTACTGCCACCCTCTGGAAAACATGCCAAAAACATGCACTTGCCATGATTCAATATCTTGAGAACAACTTCACTAAAATTTCATTCATTTGCTCACAGCTACTAAAGTTAGCTCAAGAAAATGGCTCCCAACAGCCAATGGAAATTCTGCAGCCAATACATGTCTGTGTGTATGGCTAATGCTAACTCAATTTCATAATGGCCCTTACAGATGTTGTTTACCCAATTTTAAATAAATCAGCCATAAGATGTCACTGCAACAACCAACAACAACATCTCTTCCTCTGTGGTGGTTTGGTTAATCCTGTCAATTGATTTATTTTTAATCCTTAAATAACTGTTCAAATGGTCTTCTTTCACCTGCAGGGGCAGAGAAATCATTCAGTCGATCACTACTTCAGCCAGTTTGCACATTCAGTTTGAACCCTTTTTTATAATATAACTTCTCTGGCAGTTATATTATGCAATGTGGTACATCTAGTTTTACTCCCATTTCTTTTTTTAGGTAGATTTTAGTTTTAAAAGCTATTTTACAAAACCAATCAACATCAGATTGCATTTGTGAAACTGAACCACAATGAGATCTATTCTAAACCTTTGAAGTCAGAGAGAAAAAAGCTCATTTAGCCTTTGCAGTATTAGAATGACTCTCAAAGGCATCCTAACATTAGACATGGTGCTGTTTCAAATAAATAAATAAATAAATAAATTAGTAGCCACTGTGAAACACTGCAGAAACATTAACTCCGTCCACCTGAGTCCTGCATCCTAGATCATGTACAGAGGCCACACAGTCATGACTCATAGCTGGAGCCGAACAGCTGTGCCTAAAGGAAGCTCTCAAGCCGCCACGGATGAGAACCAAACGGTAATTTCTTCAGAGCGCGATAAAACACGTTTGAATTCATGTTAGAATCTGGGCGGCCATTGACTTGAAATGTTCAGCAGAACTCAGAACAGTGTGCTTTTTGAAAGTCAGCTGTAGTGTTTCTTTTTTTTTTTTGAAAGATGATAATTAGTAGGGGTGTGACAAGATCTCGTGGTACGAGATCAGATTGGTCTCGCGAGAACGTCACGATATCCTTGCGTCTCTCTCTCTCATTCGGAGCACGCGTCTCTCTATCTTGTTCTGGAGCGCACGGATCTCCTCTCTTTCTCTCTCTCACACACACACTCGTGATATTACCGAGGTCTGAGCTTTTTTTCCAGCTTAAGAAAATGTTGTTCATTGTTTTGCACTCTGAGTTTTAAGACAGCACTACTTTGATAGTTACACT
>JBBPDH010115430.1:0-19965 GCA_037974565.1 Clupeocharax schoutedeni | reverse complement strand
ACAGAGACAGACTTACAGTCATTAGTTACAGAGACAGTCTTACAGTCATTAGTTACAGAGACAATCTTACAGTCATTAGTTACAGGGACAGTTTTACAGTCATTAGTTACAGAGACAGTCTTACAGTCAGTAGCTACAGGGACAGTCGTACAGTCATTAGTTACAGGGACAGTCTTACAGTCATTAGTTACAGAGACAGGCATTTTGTTATAATTCTTGGAATAAGTGTTTATCTTTGTTTATGTCAATTGTCATGAAAAGTTCATGCAGCCTTTACTTATTTCTAGTTTAAAAACGTAAAATACGAGCATTGCCAACAATTCCCTTGGTGAACTATTTGTTCCCATCTTATGAAAAATGTGCAAAATACAAATGTTAATACAGAGTTAAAATAGACCATAAGATACTGGCCAGGTCTTCGTCAGGTCTCGGGGGAGTTGATAGCACTAATAATACTAATCAATAACAATCACACTAAGTGTGTCCAGAGGTTTTAAAACGGGCACGAGCCGGAAAAGTCACAAACCAGAGAGAGAAAGAGAGAGAGAGAGTGAGAGAGACAGACAGACACAGAGAGAGAGTAAATCCGCGTAAAATATCAAGGTGAAAGTCATCATAGCTTGCGTAGTACAGACCCAGCTCCCAACTCAACTTTGTGAATAGATTAACGGTGATATTTTTTATATCACACGATAAGAGTCTCGCGTTAACGCTGTTAACGGCCCAGCACTAATATATATATATGTATATATAAGCACACTTTTTGGTCTCAGCTAGCATGACTCCTTTACGTTATAGAAAAGGAATACATGAGGCAGAAAGTGATGAGAGAGGGAGAGAGAAACAGGGTGACCAGAGCGAAAGATAAAAAAGAGCAGTTTGCTGGAGGAGAGAGTGTTAGTGGGTAATAGAGGGTGAAGGAGAAAGGGAGAGCGAGAACGAGGGAGCGGGGAAAGGCCTGGCAGTCACCGTAAAAGTGGCTATGAAAACACTCGGCTCAAGTGTGTGATAGCTGCACTGCGCCTGCGGGGTTTGTGGTGTATTTCAGGTCGTGCTATCGCACCACACGTCTGTCCCCTCACTTGAAATATTCACAGAGTTTTCACACTGCACATGAGGAGGGCCCGTTTCGCATCCCTGGCGGCCCACTGTTTTATTTCCCCCGGGAGCTACCGCTAAAATGGACTTGTCCACTGCCTCCTTTTGTTTGTTGCTTTGAATGGCTGGTAAAAAGAAGTGTTTTCTTTTCTCTGCAGGTGCTGCTGTCGGGCCTGATTGGAGTTGTGTCGTGGAAACGACCGTTGTCTTTGGTGGTGAGTACCAAAATCTCTGTAGTCTCTGTAGTCTAGACCAGCGCTCCCTTTTTTTTTGCGCCACGACCGGCTTAATGTAAACCAATATTTCCTTAGACCAGTACAGAAAATTTTTACCAACTTGTGGGCTACATTTCTGATGGACTGTATCACGTGAAAAAGAGTTTTCTTTCAGACTGTGATGACACAGGTCAACAAAATACATTTTTTTTTGGTAATCGTCAGAAACCAAAACACGCTTTTCTAAACCAGTTTTTCATGCTGATTTCAGACCAGCTTTCAGTTTTTTTCAGTCACAACTTTTTGAATTCGGAGTAATATTAGATTTGCAATAGACTTGCATGAGGTTTTATTAAACCACAGGCACCAATCAAGTTACTGTTTCAATATTTTCAGTGTGAAGTCAGACAGGCCTCACTGTGGCATAGATATAATGGTCAGGGTCAGTTAGCTACCACTGTTTCATCCCAAATGCTCAGCATATGATTATTATATACTAATTATACCAACTATCATTCAGTATAGAACTATCTTCGTCACAAAAACCGTGTGGGAAAAACTAAACACAGATTTGAAACCAGCATGAAAAACACTATAAAAACCCACGGGAACTTATATTTGATGATTTTGACCTGTTGTTGTTGTTATATTATATACAGTATTATATATACCAGTGTTATTAGTTCAGTTCTAAGAAAAAATCTGCGAATCTCTGAGGCTGCAAACACTAAACCAAGGCTTAACGGGGGTCAACTGTAAATGAAAATGTGTAATTGGTCAGAAACATTAAAAATGCTCAAAAACTGGTGATGTTGGATGATGAACTCCCTGATTCTTCAGCATATCCATAGACACATTGTGTCAGAACTGTAATTGGTCAATATTCTCACAGAAAACAATTAAAGACACTGTTATCAAGATTTCTGCAATGTCAGAATCACAAAGGAAAATGTCATGATAATCGTTAGCAAACAATATAATCATTATGCAGGCGGGTGGGAGCGTCGGGGGGCTCATGGGTTCTCCTTTTGGTTTCCATGACAGTAACTGTGTGGTCATTAGTCTTAATCTGTCCACCTACCTCCAGTGTCCCAACACACAATGACACTGAATGCCTCTGAGCTGTGTGGCTCAGACACTCTATTGGTTAATAGCGACTGCAATCCTGCCAGAATTTCTAGTCGCATAGAGCTATTCTGTCTCATCTGGAATGATGCGTTCATATGTGGAGTACTATTTTTTTTTATATCATATGAAATTATACACCTGCTTTCAAAAACACATTTGTTTTCCAGCAGCATTCTTTAAGATAATACAGCTCTGGAAAAAACTGCAAAGGCCACTGCAAAAACGTTCAGTTCCTCAGGTTTTACCATTCATAGCAGGAAGTATTGAACTGAACAGTTTTGCCTTAGTTTTTAAGGCATTTCTCCTCATTTCCCAATAAAAATATTGATCTTTTAAGCACAATTTTGAAGGAAATGACAAAACATCAAAATAAGAGAAATGATTAAGTGTTTACAGAACTTTACAGAAGTCAAAGAAAACAAATCTCTCGTTCTCTCTTAAACAAAATGGCAATAATTACCTTGGGTTTTTTTCTTGGGGTTTGACATTCTTGGCCTTCTGAGAAAGTCTTAATGATTATTTCTGTTTATATTTTTGTTTATATTTTTTTGTTTGTATTTTTTTTGTAATTCATTTATTAGTTATAGTCTTCAAAACTTCAGAAACTCAATATAATGCAACTGGCATGTTGAGAACATGGTGCTGAGAACGGCCCACCGCCCGAATGTCTGGTCAGTGGAAGTCCTGCGGTTGCTGACAGATTGTGCAGCAACAGATGGGCCACAGTTAGGTACACCGAGATGTTTATGTGTCTCCGCTCAGCTCTTCTTGTTGTTGCCGTAACCTTGCAATTTCCTTCAAGATTAAGGAAGTTTCTCTCTATATGTCTAGACAGACAGATCACCGGCTAATTAAATTAAAAAGAGTAAAATTATTCAAGGGTTTTAACTGGCCTGTTTCCTAAAGACACTTTTCAACAGGTCTACAGGAACCGTGCTGTATTGTACAGCTTGGTGGGTCAGCTGGTGGTCTAGTGGTTAGAGAGATGCCCCTGCAATCAGAAGGCCATAGGTTTGAATCCGAGGGATGCTAGTGGCCACACTGAGGTATTCTTTAGTCAGGTACCATACTCACACTTTGCTCCCTGGGCATTGTGTTCCTGGCTGGCTGCTGCTTTACTTGGAAAATGGGTTAAATACAGAGAAGGAATTTCACAGTGTGCTGTGGTGTGTTCATGGATGACAGAAAGGTCACTTTACATTTACATTTACAGCGGTTGCAGCACCCTTTGATGTTCCAGTGTACCTCAGTCCAGCTTCTGACACAATTCTCTCCACAGTTTATGGCCGGTCGTCCCAAAATCAAAATCGCGTCCATGGAGTCGAACCGGTTTTTTCTGTCAGAGTCACTTTTGTTGTTGTGGTCTTTTATTATTTATAATCTTGTTTGAGTTTTTAATATTTTCCCTGCATTCTCTATCCGTGTGATGAAAACCGAACCCAGAGTATTTGTTAGTGACGTCCTGGATCACCTTGACGTTTCTCAGAGTTAAAGATAGATTTGTTAGAGTAGAAAACTCCCACTAAAATGTATCTTCAGGCCAAACAGAAAGTTGAGCTTGTACTTTATCAATCTCTCAGTTATTAGTTTGTTGTTTTGAGTGGGCAGTTAACACTGTGGTCTCTTTCCATGTTGTGATCACATTTTGACCAGTCGGAAAGCAGTCATGCAATCAGCTTGGCCGAGGCCCACTTTCAGTTCTGCTGTCGCAAAGCTCGGGTTCAGCTCAGGTTCAGATCGGGTTTGGGTTGTTTTATTTGTAATGGAAGAACAGATATTCGTGGTACAGCACGGTTCCTTGTGCCAGTTGAGAAGCACCAGAAAAGGCCACATGTTTGTCCAGAAAATCAGGCTCGCATCTGTGACAAACCATAACCTTCAAATATTCAAAGACTGGTGTGTAAGAATCTTTGGAAGCTAGGTTTATATTCTTGCCTGCAGATTTCAGCTGTATAAAGCTCTTGTCTAGCTGGAGAAAGGTGGAGGAGCGCCTCTGTCTGTGCCAGAGCCAAGACTTGATTGCCTGCCTGTCGCACAGCGAGTCGCGGAAGGGAAAGAAAAAAAGGGAAGAAAAACTGCTGAAAAATCGCACCTTCTCCTTAGCAGGCCTCGGGTGGATGGGATGTAAAGTGTATGCATTGAGTTCGCCGTGTTCCGCCAGCCGTTGGGCTCATGCATAATTGGGAATGAGCAGATTCGGCACGCCAGCTGAATTTTTCATGCCCCCGGGTTCAGTGGGATGTGCTTGAACCTGAGGTGGCGTGATAATGTTAAGTTGTGGGCTGTACAAGCTCGCTGATAGCAAGATGGGTGGGATGCGATTAAGTGAGTACAATGACACAATAAAACACACACTCACAGACACACACACACACATACACACACACACAAGGACCAGAAACTATCATTTTCTATAGCGCTTTTTTGCTCCATGATGTGACACCAAAAAGAGGCTGGTATTCCAGGGCGGTAACAGGTAACAGATTTGATAATGCTTTATTCTTAGAAAGAAATGCCTGCATTTATTTTTTTTCCCTTGGAGAACTGGCCCCCTAGGCCTCTTTTCTTCCTTCAGTGGTGGCCTAGTGGTTAGAGTGTTCGCCCTGCAATCAGAAAGTCGTAGGTTTGAATACCAATATTGCTAGGGACACCTCTGAGGTTCACTTTACGGACACTTTACACATTTTACACTTCTACTCAGGTGCAGCCATGTTAGCATTGGCATCGGATAGGACTTCAATGTGGGAAAAATGTGGGACCAGTTTCATGAGAAAAATGTGTCTCGATGGCCACTACTTGCCTTGTCTCCTACTCTATCCTACCCAACACAACGCAACACCCCAAGCTTCAGCAACAAAGAAAATTATCCTGAAAAAAAGCCAGAACAGCACTTTCTTCTAACATTCCTTATAATTACATTTCCAGCATTTGCCAGACGCTCTTATCTTGAGCGACTTTCATCTTTATAGTCCACAAGAAAACACGTCCATCGTGCTATTAAACCCAGACTTAAAATTAAGAGCTGCTAGAAGACACAGCCAAGCTGACTGCATCACTGCTTTCTGGTTGGTGAAAAATGTCATCACAACATGGAAAGAAACCATTTTACTGTCCTCGCAATATACAAAAACGGAGACACAAACTAGCGACTAGGAAGTACAAGCACGACTGGCTGAAGATAAATTTCAGTGGGATTTTACTAATTTCAAATCTTTAACGTTGTGAGAAATGTGAAGGCGAACCAGGACATTTGCTGGTTTAGATGTTTGTCTCACAGCTAATCAATGGCATAAATAAAAACCTCAAGCAAGACTAAAAATAATAAAAGACCAAAGTAACAAAAGCAGCTCTGAGAGAAGATCTTTCCGCCGGTTCGACTCCATGGATGTGGTTTTGGGACAAAAAGCCTTACACTGTGTGGAGAGAATTGTGCTGCTGACGCATCAGAAACTTTGTTACCGGACTGAGATACACTGGAAAATCTTCTGTCCCATCTCCGTACAGTTTAGATACAGCAGGTTCCTGTAGACCTGTGGGTTGCCTTAAGAATCTACCTAAGAGCTCCACCAGGGTCCTGTCTGATCACACACAGAAGACTTTTTTCATTAAGTCTGTTTATAACATGAGGGTACAGTTTTTATCTGAAGTGAAGAGGAAAGTCTTTTTTGAGGACAGTGAGGATCTCAGTTTTGACGGTTAGGAGAATTCGTTCCACCACTTGTTCTTCTCAGACCCTTGAGATGAGGCGGGTCAAGTCGTGTTCTGTTTGATGCTCTGAGAGGGCGAGCTGGTCTGATCAGTTCAGACAGAGCTGGGCTAGTTTTGGCTTTGTAGGCGATAGCTAGTGTTTGAAATCTAATGGAGAAGCTCAGGGAGCCAGTGAAGGGTCTGCAGTAGTGGAGGGGTGTGTGAGAATGTTGCTGTATTGAAGACCAGACGTGCTTCAGTGACAGTGACACCACGTTACTGGCTGTCTGTTAAACCTACATGGAGATTTGTTCTCAGAGGCAGCCCCAGCACGCCATGTTGCCCCGGCAAATAGAACAATATGAAGAGCATTCTTGGCTGGTTTGACTTATTGGCTTGCCGCTGGGGTATTTTACTGGAATATTTTCATGCTTGTGGAGGTTTGTTCTAAAGCGAAAGGAGAAAATACAAGGATGATTGTCAGCTCACAGATTTCGGTCCCCTGAATGCGAAGCGTATAACGGTCCATCATATTACAGGCCTGAATGATCAATACTTAGAAAGCGCAATCTGTGTAGGCTGCAGAAGAGAGAGAAGCACTTTTACTTTATTTATTTATATATTTATGTATGCGTTTGTAAGGCTTGTCTGACTCACTTCAGGCCAGCTTTCATCCCAACTATGGGACGAGTGAACACACACATACATGCGTTTTGTTCAGTGATGCACCCTGATTCCTCAGTGAAACTTCTGAAATCAGCTATGAAGCCACATTATTGTCTTTAAATAACCTCACACAGGTAAGCTGGTTCAGTATTAAATGCCATCTTATTACAAAGGAAGTGACATGCTGCTTTATTGTTTGCTGTGATGTGCCTGGTAAATGCCACCCGTTTTTTTTTAATAAACTGGCTCTAAAAGAAAGCTTTTTCCAGTTCTAGTTCCTTTTGAGCTGAGTTGAGTGGCGTTGACGTTCTTTTGGCCTTTCTTTTGTTTGGACAATATGCAGCGTTCTGTAACCTAACCTTTGTGCGCTATATACAGTCTGCTTCATAATTAATGGCGCCCTCCATAAGGAAAGGTGAAAAAGGTCATGGGAGTGTTTTTATTAGCGCAATTGTACAAAGAAAATAAATGGAAAATGGCATCTTAACCTTATTGGTGTGTTATTCATAAAAAAAATTGGTATGTTATTCATAAATGGCTTTAAAATGATCAACATTTCAGAAAATGCCCATGTCAATCGTTAATATTTAAGATGGTAAAACAACTATAGCTGTAGTCAACATGCTAGATTCATGTACAGTGGATTGATGGTTTAAGAGGCAATAAATAAAGTTAATGAATTTGCATTAGCATTTTAGGGTCTCCAAAAATATTAGACTTTCTCCATAGCAACAGGATTCAAGTCAGACGAATTGTTGGAGTTCATAACAGGGCAATTACTGAAGACATCCAAACACACACAACAGTGACCACAAAATCAAACTTTTGACAGTGCCGTTCCAGTCCTCTGGCCTAAACCCCATTTAAAAGGGCTGAGCAGAAGAGGAGAGTCTAAAAGAGAGGACCTAGAGCCTTGAAGGACCCAGAGCTCTAAGATCTGTATTCTTTAATCTCATCATACATCATAGGAGAAGAACTGTTGCTGTTATGTCGGTGAATTGGGGATGCATAAAGAATATTTTGGGGGTTTTTTTGGTAAAGATTTATGTTTCAACTTTAGATCTGAATGTACATCAATTGAATTACAATTCACATATTGTACAGTAAGAGCCCTTGCATGCATGAGGGGAGTTTAGGACATTGATAGTGTATTAATGCATAGGCAGGAACAGAAATAAATGTCAGATCAAAGCAAAATAACAGTAAAAGAAAGGCTGGATCACAAAACTAAAAAGCTGTGGGAGCCAAATATAATATTGAATGGGACAAACTTCGAATTGAAGGACTAATGTGAAGTACTGAGTGAGTCCAACTTCTTGTTCAGGGGTTCATCACCTGCGATCAGTGTATTGGTGGGGTAAAATAAATGCTGCACGCAATGTTTTCTTGGCGAAAACGTCGCTATTGCATTTACATGCCATTTGGTTGACATTCTGGAGGACCGAATATGACTAATAAATTATTAGTTTTAAAAAGAATATGTATCTATGTTTTCAATGCAGAGCTACCCACAAAGACGACCCACATGTAAACACTTTGGACAGAATAATTACTGCCCCCACAGGTGAATACACGAAACTACACATTGGACTGCAGGCTGGCGTTAAACTGCGTCTGACAAAGGCCAGTGTAACGCCTCACTGAAGTCAATCAAGCGCAACTACAAAACGCAAAAAAAACATGTATGGTGTTCAGAGCACGATCATTTATCCAAGATTCAAACATCCAAGTGTTCTCCCTGTCCCTGCACTTCCCATTTAGTGCAGCTTTGAGTGTAGATAAGCCCCTTTAAATGGAGCATTAAATTACAGACATACTACATGACTATCAAAGTTGGCTGTTCAGTTCACACTACATAACTCGCCATCTTGTAATCAGGAATCAGCCACAGCAGGTCACACATTAGCTCAGTTCAATTCAATTTTATTCATATAGCGCATTTTACAACCAATTTTGTCACAAAGCAGCTTTACAGAGCTCAGATCAGAGTCCCTATTAAGCCAAGGTGCCAGAGGCGAGGGAACAGCTGGAGGAAGAAACCTCAGGAGGAACCAAGGTGAACCCTATTTCAACTCAGATCTCAGAAAGGAGATCTTTCACCCGGAGGACTCTCCAACCAGCCTGTCTAGTAGTCAAACTATGTTTTGTAATTGCAAGTGAGAGGTGACACAGGGAACAATGCAAGACCATGAGAAGGGAAGAAAAGAGGGAATAACAGTAAAATATGGATGAGAAAATGGATTGGGATCAAATAAGATGACATGACAACCCTTTATTAGTCCCACAGGTGGACAATTTTCATTGTTACAGCAGCAAAGTGGACAGAATCAAATACGTAAAGCCAGCAGAACCAATAGAATAAAAGCTATACAATATAGCAGTATATTATAAAATCTGTGCTATGATATGCCATGCTTGTTGATGCTCTTTTTTCATGTTTCCCCTTTCTTGTCTTCTCTTTGGCTGTAGCGTATCACCATATCACTGCAAATTACAACACTGTTTATACTAAAGGCTTAGACTCACTGACAATTCCATACCTTTAGGCTAAAATTGTGTAGTGAGGATGTGGCATTACCAGCACCCTACACTGGCAAGTAAATTGTTGCATCACACTATTGTTCTTCTGGAATTGTGTTGTTGTTGTGAAGCTCAGGTCAGTTCTGAAAAGAAAGATGTGCTACTGTTGTCCTGACGAAGATCATCCTGTGAACCATGCAAGCTAGCTAGCAAGCTCAGTTATCTGATTAGAGGCCATATCTTAACTTTCCTGGGGTTGGGTGCCATCTAATATTGGTTTTATACGAACCACACAAACACATTTAGCGTTTTCTCACAGAAATGCATATGTGGATTCAGTGCATTTCAAGTGTTTCTATACAGCCATAGAAACAAATTAGAGGCCGCATCATCATTTTTTCTGGTTATTGCTTATGTAGTTTGTGGGAGTGTGTCTGTGTCAAATGTGCGTGTCACTATTTTAGCACACTTTGTTCAAAATTCCAAACAAAAAGAGTCTGGAGAAAACAAAAATACATATAAATAATTTTGTTATAATTACACTCTTCCATTAGTTTACAGCTGCAACAGTGATGAGTGTGTTTCATCCATCAGAAACTGAATCAGGAGTGAAGCTGCTGGAATACAGACCATATAAAAGCTGCTCTACACACACTACTGCACCCCCCCTCCCCCTACACACACACACACACACACACACACTTCTGTGCACAGACACATATGAAGGTGTTTCTTCTTTTTTACACAGCTCACACTGCAATAGTTCAGTAAAGATCAGACACCTGTGCATTTTACACACACACACACGGCCGCAAACTGTACAAACAGTGAACAGAAAACAGAGAGAGGTGGTATCTTATTTTTTCCATGTCTATGTATCACCATAGCACGTGGCCTGACTTTCTGTGTGGTGTTTTGCACATCTTTGCTTACTGCTTGCTCAGTCTAAGCTCGGGGGTGACAAAAGTGGCATATGTGCCACTCATGGATGGCATGGTTACCACAACATTATGGCACGGCACAATAGGCACGTGTGCCAGGTGGATACTGGAGCATACCCAGAGACGAGACAGAGCCAGATCAGAGGAACTGTGACACCAGCGAAAAGGGAGAATTTTGTTACCATGATTCATGCAAGACAGGAGCCCTTTAAGAACTACTATCCATTATTTAACTCCCAGTATTAAGCTCACATGTGTGGTCATTCATTTTGGAAACTTTTCCTCTAAAGCCATTCCTATAATGCAATAATGCATGCATTTTCATACATGAAGGCAACATTCATTCTTTGAAATGTGCCAAAGCTTTAATAACTGAAAGACAATCGATTTGAATCAGAACAAGTGGAAATGATCAGGAGATCTAATGAAACCACTATGTTTCAGGGAGAAAGGTTTCTTGTAAGTATCCTGTAGCACACTGACACCTGGGCTGGGTGATTTAAAACACCACTACAGTGGAACAGCAATACAAATCAAGCAGAACACCGTTTTTTTTGTTGTTGTTTGTTAGTTTGTTTTGGCATAGTACAGGAAGTGGTGATTTATGAGCAAATATCCAGCAGACTCTGGAAATGCAGACTAAATAGCAAGATTTCTTGGCTAATGTTGATTTGCACCTTCCAGGTAGATTGATATTACTGCCAATAGCGAACTGGGCTTCGAGTCAGTTCGCCAGACACTGGGCTTTGAATTAACAATGTATTTTTAGAGCGGCCTGAGGTTTTAAGGCAGGGCAAATAAGATAAATCTGATTGTTTGACTTTAGTGTTCACTTTTTAAATTTTCAAAAGACCACGTCCACTTTGAATAATCAGGCTGTTGTTGCATTTGCTTGCATAATCCACACTGGTTGCCATAGCAACAGCACACACTAGAGTAGATGAAATTCGATCTGATCGGTCAAAGTCTCAGAGCATCTTGAAACATTGCTTAAATGCATTTCATCTCTATTTCTTGTTCTTTTAGAATGCACAGAGTCATCATTCCTTCTTTCTGGGGTGCTTCAAAAATACTGTTTCTAAAGCGCAGGGGTGGAGAGTCTGTGGTGCTTCCTTTGCCTCTTGGTGCTGGATCAGTTAATAGTTCTATCAATAGTTTTATGAATTAAATGTTTAATTTGACAAATGTTAGAATGTAAGCTAGTCCAGAGGTCCAGGCCAGATCAGATCACATGAGAAAGTGGCAGCATCCAGTAATCTGTATCAGTAAACTCTTGAACGCTGTAAATCAGTCTAGAAAAGGTGTTTGTTCTCCTACACTCTCGCCGTTTGCTGTTGTTTTTCTTGGCACGCCGCCGCTCAGCCGCTCTCCGGATCCCCTCCTTCTATGGGCTTCCCCAACGACTTGTGGGCGGAGACTATGCTGAAAGGTCTCACCGGTTCAAAGATCTTGTGTTTGTTTCTAAAACCTAAAATAAAAGAAATTTGTTATATTTGTTCATTTTTGTTCTATTATGGTCATTTGTGTGACGCCTTTTTTGAAACCCCAGTAGTATTTTTCATTATTATTTTAAATTACCGTAGCTTTAGTTCTATGTGGCACAGGAACTCCAAACAAAGCTCAGCATGATACCTGACACCTCGAGCGTCAACACACACCGGAAAATATACAACACAACAAAAATATACAACTTTTTGTTATATCATGATAATATACCATGTGTTATGTGCTACTTGCATTCTAGGGGTTAATACAGTCATATACAGGCGGCTTGTTATCTGATAGAGATGTCTAGAAAGCACTGTGTTATCTGAAGGTTAGTTTTTGACCTGTGACAGCGGTGGCCTGGGAGAAGCTGTTCTGGCCTCTGAAGCTGCACCTAGAATGCGTGTTCTTCTTGCTCCAGTGACTGTCAGCGAGACAGGACCTGCCAGCTCCCCGGAGGATCAGTGAGGCACAGATCGAGTGGTGAATATCAAAAATAAATCTTCCCCTGCACCTGGAGTGGGATAGACCTCCACTCCCTCAGGGTAAATATCGATGATGTGCTGATCAATGGTGATGTGTTCAGAAAGCAGCTCCTTGCATTGTAGTAAGCTGTCAGAGCTGATGGAGATGAATGGGAGGGAGTCATCAGCTTTCAGCAGGAGTCCAGGAAGCCAGGGGGCAAGGAGGAATGGAACAGTGGAGGAGGGGAAGCCATATTAATATGATGGAATAATGGAAAGGACAGGAGGACACGGATTCCCTTTCCCCCACAGTTCAATCAAAACCCCTCCCCCTCCAGGCCTCATACGGGAGAGACAGCCATCCCAGCGTCAAACAAAGCTCTTAAGCAAGAATACAGGCTTGCTTACAGTTACTAGAGAGACATCTGGCCTTCTTTTTCATAGGAATAATATAAAGCTGATATAAAGTCTTCTTCATGTTCAGGCAGAAGCAATTAGCCTTGACTTCCAAACCACTATATGTCCTTCAGAGAAACGCTGGAGCGGCATTTTTAAGATGCAAGTGATTTTCCTACAGTCTGGTAAATCGGGGGGGAGGGGGGTATACTCTCATCCTTAAAGGACCGGTGTGTTTGCTGGTCTTTTAAAATCCCAAAAAATTAAGAAAAAATTACCCAATAAGTGGAAGAAGGCACGGCCCTATTTGTCTGGAACAAAACCGTGCAACCACGTCGCCCCTTTGCAGACACCCCTGAGATACATAATCACACACAAGGCTGGATTTCCGCTAAAGAAATAGTTTGACAACAGTGTGGCGGATTAAGACTTGGTTTAATGTCTCAAACCACAACCTAATGTAGCTGACCAGTCATTAAAGTGTTTCACAGTTAGACTGCATGCCTGTATGAACACATACTTGCATCTCAAATAGACTTACTGTTTATTAAATACTGATAAAATTATATATACACACATATATATATATATATATATATATACACTACATGGACAAAAGTATTAAGATCACTTACCATTACACCAACAGGGACTTTAATGACATTGGATTCAAATTCAACGACTTTAATATAAAGTTGGTCCCCCTTTACAACTATAACAGCTTCCACTCTTCTTGGAAGACTTTCCACAATATTCTGGAGTTTCTGTGGGAATTTGTGTCCATTCATTCTGTAGAGCATTTATGAGTTCAGACACTGATGTTGGATTAGAAGGTCTGGAGTGCAATCTTCATTACTGTTCATCCCAAAGGTGCTGGATGGGGTTGAGGTCAGGGCTCTGTGTGGGCCAGTCAAGTTCCTCCACACTGCACTCATCCAGCAAGTCTTAATGGAGCTCACTGGGACACAGGCATGCTGAAATAGAAAAGGTTCTTGCAATACTTTTGTCCACATTGTGTATATTGTGCTTCAAGACCGACCATGTTGTACCTCACAAGGGCATCATAAAGTACAGCTACCACATGTTTGATAAGAGGATGTCTTCTTCATGTCTGTGGGCTTATTAACCCGGGTGAAGAGGCAGTGAACCATGCATCACTCCTACATTTTTATGCAATGTCCATCTTTGCTTAGACTTTTTGTTCTCATGTCTGTCTTGTATTCTCCCCTTTCAACTTGTATTGAATACTATTTTTCCATTAGACGTAGAGGGCAGTGCTATAGTTTCCACTGGCCAAATGCGATCATAGTGATGATCGGTTGTATTGACTCAAATGTCCATGCAGATCACACATAAACAGCTCCAGAAAAAAACAAGACAGCACTACAAAAATGTTCAGTTTCTCAGGTTTTATCGTTTATAGGTGCAAGTATTGAACTGAACAGCTTTGCCTTAGTTTTTAAGAACTGCTGACAATATTCGCATTTCCAAATAAAATGATTGTTCTTTAAAGAATCATTTTAAAGGCAATGACAAAACATCAGAATAAGAGAAATGATGCAGCGTTTACAGAACCTGAATAATTCAAATCTCTGGTTCTCTCTTAAAATGGCAGTAATGAGCTTTAAAGAACTTCTAGTAGTGTTTCACCATCCAACTGGTCTCAGTGTGAGAGGAGAGAGTCGATTACAGCAGTGTTTTATACTTTTCCTCATTAAATAAGATGTGATTCAGCTGATCACTGATCAGCGCTTCATAAAGCAGGTGTTTGTGTAGGAATTTAACAGACACTGGACTGGAATGACTCTCACACTCATAGATATGCTGATTTAAAAATAAAGTGCTGTGGTCTCTTATTTTTTTCTAGAGCTGTATATGCCATGTGTCTTCATAATGAATAAGGGAAGCAGTTGTCTGCTGGGTGTGAGCCTTTGTCTGGGTGGTAATGAGGTACTGTCTCAAATGATCCACAATCAGCCCTAGAGTCCTCCTAATGAAATTATAAAGCTATAATCAGACATTTCAGAGGTACAATTAGTAGCCCCAGAACTGCATTTTCTAAAACGCTGCAGGAAGAGTTTGAAAAATGTTCCCTTCAAGAGGACTTTCAAATTCAACAGCCACACACCCATGATGATTTAAACACAAAAAAAAACCTTTAAAGAGTTAATAGCGTTTCTAAATAGTAAAATCAGACGTCATGGGGTTCTTCACTCATGCCAGAAAGGGCCTTTCATAGAAGAACCATTTTTGATTTCCTAAATAACAGTTCAGTAAATGGTTTGTTTGAGAACCTTGTGTGTAAATGATATGTGTGACTGTGAAGTACCTAAAGGAACCCTTACATAATGTAAGCAGGAAGAACCAATGAATGGGTAAAGAACCTTTGAAAGGCTCTTCACACTCTGTTTTAAGACGTTTTTTTGGAAAATTAAATGGTTCTATAATGACATCATGACAACTCTTGTTAATCATTTATTCTCCAAAAATCACTCATAAGAGTCATAATACATTTTTCATGAGCATTATTTCACTGTGCTTTAAAGACTGATATATGTAAATTAGCTCTGTTTTAATATATTGTCCATTATTCAAAAAGTGGTTCTGACTAAAATAGTAATGTAAAACTTTTTATTTTTTTGCAGTGAAGTATGAGTATCTACACCATACATACTTCGGAGTAAATTGTGCATTTTGAAACAAAGAAAATCCTTTTTTGCCATTTGATTTGGGACACTCTCGCCATTTGTTGCTCTTTCTCTTGACCCACCACTAGTCGGCCGCTCTCCGGACCCCCTCCATCTGCGTTTTTTTGATACTATCCTGAAAGTTAAGGGATTAAAGATCTTGTGTTTCTAAAACCTAAAATTAAAGAAATTTGTTCATTTTTGTTCCTTATGGTTCATTTGCATGTGACCCTGTTTTAAAAACCCCAGTAGTCATTATTGTTATTATTACATGTTTTAAATTGTAATAGCTTTGGTTCTACGTGACAAAACAAGACCAAACACAGCTCGGCATGCTGTCTGACACCTCGCACATCAACACAAACCGGGGGGGCAAACTTAAGATGTTTTCGCCACATGACAATGATACTGTTTGTGTTCTAAGAGTTAATGGCTTCTGTGGAAAGGGTAAGACTGTTATTTGCAGCAGAATAACAATGCAATTATTTTACAGTAAACACCATGCAGGATCCGGACCCAGACGAGTCCCTGCTGCTCTGACGGATGCTGTATAACAGACAGATTTAAACTCCCAGCTCCAGAGTGAGCATTTCAAGGTTGACTTGGCTCAGACAACACAAATTCTTTATCAATTTTGCCTGCTGTTGTAAGTGAAAGCAAAAACTTTATGATTGTGTCAGGCCAGGCATCCATCAGGTCTAAGCGTTATTGAGAGCTCACTTAATAAGAACTAATTGGAGTGTTCTTGAATGAATGCACAAAAAGGCTTAAGCAAGCCAAGCGAGACCTCAGTCAGAATAGAAAACATACCATTGATCCATAGCAGTGGGGCCCAATCTCTTTTCTCCCTGTTAATACAAAACACCACCATGTAACCGCTTTTAAATCAAACTCATAGAACATGAACATCACGGAAGCGCAACAAATGGTAAATCGTCGTGATACGGAAAATAACCCCTTATATGTTGGTTCTCACGGTTTGTGTTGATGCTTGGGACATCCTATGTCACGTAGAACCAAAGTTTTTACATTTAAGATATTTAATAATAATAATGGTAACACAGGTAAACAGGTCATTAGAGATAAGTTTATGTGGGTTTTGTAGTGTTTTTCATGCTGATTTCAAATCTGTTTTTCCTGCATGTACAGTGTGTGTGATGAAGCTAGTTCTATGCTGCATGATAGTTGGTATAATGATCATATAATAATCATATGCTGAGTGTTTTTGAAGAAACAGTGGTAGCTGACTTTTTAATAAAAACCACATAAGTGTAAACAGCTTTACAGTATCGCTGATGATTAGATGATTAGAAATCTGCACGTTTAGGTGTGTATGATTTGGATTTTAGGTTGTGCTAATACATAGTGCATATAATTTATATAGTTCTTATGCAGTTGAGCCTTAGGGAACACTGTGTTCTGGAGAAAATGTGTGTCTTTGTGATCTGTATAGCTGCCGATAGCTCCCGCTTAGATTCAGCATAGCTGATTGTGCATTTCTTTATGGTCTTGATTGTGTAGGGCTATGTTGGTCAGTAATGCTATTGGTGCAGTGAAACTAGATGTGGAGAAAATTGTCTCAGGAAAAGAACAATCATCATCTTGCTATAATGTAGTCTCAGCCTCAGACATCATGCCCACGGACCGTTGGCTAAACGTCTGATGTATATGGTACACTTAACTGGAAACACTTCAGGAATCTCGAAGTCGTCATCTGATTGGTTGAATTTTATTGGATTTCCGGGAGACGCGAGTGTCGCGTTTGTTTTTGGTCCGCCGGGAAACAAAGCGCAGACGTGTGATCGCAGACGTGTGATCTACTGATTTACCACTATATGTGTTTGGATCAGATGTGGTAATGCAGACGCCATTGTTGTTATACCTGCACCAACAGATCAATGACTTACTGCTTGCTTCTTCTCCTTCTTTGATTTTCTATGCTGAATGACTTGTTGCACGCTGGTCTGTAGATGTGGGGACATTTCCACGCCCCGAAACGTGACGCTGAACGAAACGAACTGTGATTGGTAGTTTGACATGTCTGTCAAACGGCCTTACGGGCGGGCCTGTGCCAAAAAAAGTTGCTATGAGTTCCAGACCTTCAGCCGTCAGTCTGAAGGTCTGGCTATGCGAGACTAGCTATAATGTAACTTAACTACTAGTGTTGGACGATAATAGGAAAACATACGATATGCGATAATGTTGCAATAATGTTGCAATAGCGATATCACATGCGATAAGTAAGTTAAAACTTAGCCTTTATAGTGTTCATGTTTTTCTGCTTTGGATTTGCTGGTAATATAGACTCCAGAGCCTGACTAGTCTATGCAGAATTCCAACATGTTTTTTTAATAATTTACTTAAACAGAGCGTTTTAATTGAATATTGTTGAAAAAAAAACAAAATTTTTAAAATGTAAATATAATTTAAATGATAGTAAGTACTTATCCAGAAATAAATAGCAAAAGGAACCATCTATAACAGCAGCACAGAAGATGAAGAAGATGATGTTTTTGCCCTCTTCTCTGTGGCACTGGGTGAAGAGTTTTGAAAAAAACACCATTTATTACAGTTCAGTCAGTCTTTCGCGATATGTATATTGTGCATGTTGATATCGTGATGATGGTAAATTTGCACAGCTCTATTGTGCATCTCTAATAACTACATTGAGATCTTGAAGGACAGTAGCGTTAAAAAATAGTAAAAAACTTTCCAGTTTATTAAAAATAGTATTTTTACATGGTGTGAATTGGGGAAAAGAAGCAATGTTTAATGCTGTCAAATCTTTAACATTGTACCATATGTTTATTGACAACAGATCCTCTACACTGGATGTTTATGACACATCCAGCTGGTTGCAGCAGGTGGCCTAGTGGTTAGAATGTTGCCCCTGCAATCAGAAGGTTGTGGGTTCAAATCCAAGCACTGCCAGTGGCAGCACTGAGGTTCTCTTGATAAAGGTACCACCCCATGCGTGACTATAAGGAGCTACTTTACTTAATCAGACACCCATATGATATGGATGACACAACTTTTACTTGTAACACAAAAGAAACCAAAATATTCCAGACTAGGATTATTTAGCCTTGCATTTTAAACTCATCCCTACTTTAAAACACAGTAAGCCGAATAACAGCCTCATTATTTTTGACTCTTCACTACAGCTTCTGTTTTATGCTAAAGTGAAGGGTTTCTGTGTTTTTGCAATCTATGATTTTTTTATTAATGGAGTGGTGTAATGTCAGGTGGTAAACATACTCTTTGTCAAGCCAAGAAGTCTTGTATTCATTTAATTGTATTTATTTAATCAGTTTGTAGTTGCAGCCCTATTAACATTTCTAGAACCCTTCTGTGGTAAAACCTGCCCTGTGATGTGTTGCATGGTGTAAATAAAAAAAATAATAAACCTACAGAGGTTCAGATGTCTGCTGCATCTTCCCCACACCCCATATTTGCCAGAAATATATTGCTAAGATAAGAAAGAACTTGTTTATAACAGTGTATACATCACTGTTACAAGATATTTCTTCTGTTAAATCTTTTTATTTTAAGTAAAATAAATAGGAATAATCTAATCTGGGTAGTCAAAAGACTGGAACAGAATCTCTGTCTTATTACAGACATGAGAATGGAATTAATGAGAATCAGAAAATTGTAGTGATCCTGAAGAGAATTGCTTATTCCACTATTACACAGAAAGAGAGACAAGAACAATATAGAATATTAAGTCTAAATAAATAAATAAAAAACTCTGAATATGAAATACAATATACTATAAACACAAATACGGGTATAAACACTATATATAAACAACTTATTTTTAAGTGAATTACTAATAACACAAATGGTTAGGAGTCTGTTACTGTATGTAATAGAGATCAATAGTAGATCAGTGATATTGACACTTCACATGGTAAGACTATTGCATGTAATAATAAAATGTAATATGATAATAATTAGATACTTTTAGTACTGAAACATAATGACAAACATCTGCTGCTATAAGATAAACCAGGTGCATTGATTTCAAAGCGTTTTGAGTCCCAGACTCCCTTTTATAGCCCTTATATTACATTGGACATGTCAGTTTTCAAATGTAGCATAGAAGACTGGGCACATTTTCAGGGAAGCTCAAGAGGAAGTGATGCCACCTTTCATTTGTTTCATTAAAACGGAATTTAGCTCGGTCAGAATTGATCTGGAGGAGGACTGTGATTGTCTTTGTTACAGTTGTTAACGGCACCTGCTGCGTTTCCTGTTGTGGCATAACTTTAAAATGTAAATTTAAATGCATCCTGTGAGATGTGAATGTGATCTGTGATTGGTTTGCAGTCGTTTTGTAGATGCGCAGTATAAGGGCTACAGGAAAAAGTACAGGTCAGGTGTGGATAATGTACGGACATTGATATTCATCTGGGCGGATGTGGGCGGTGTAGTGGGGAAAGAAACGAGGCTCTATATCTTATGATGGCCTTTTCTATCTCTGTATTCTATTCTATTGCATTCATTAACCTTTTCCACTGACAGACCTAAACTGTATTTGGCTCTGTGTGTATGTGTGTGTGTTTGTATGTGTTTGTGTGTGTGTGTTTGTATGTGTTTGTGTGTGTGTGTGTGTTTGTGTGTGTGTGTGTGTGTGTGTGTGTGTGTGTGTGTGTGTGTGTGTGTGTGTGTGTGT